>AYJT01073348.1:0-35900 GCA_001278415.1 Ocimum tenuiflorum
GGAGGCGGCGTGATGATGGTGGGATCGTCTGGTTCGAGGAGTCCGATGATTATTCCTTTATCTGTTCTTCATTAGGTTTGTTTTGTGTTCAGTTAATTATTAATTATATGGTGTTTTTAGGTTACATGATTTAGGTGGTTAATTTCTGAATGATTTAACTAATCAAGTGTTTTTGTTTCTTTCTTTTGTTTTTTTGGGGTGGTTGAAGTAGAAAGTTTTTAGGGTTGAGAATGTTGTCTGATGATCTGCTAATTATATTACAGCAGTTAAAAAAAAAAAATACAGTGTAATTAGATTATTATGGGTTGATTACAATATATTTTACCTGACATGTGGAAGTTTGTGTCAGTAATGATGATCAAATGATGGAATATAGAAGGAATTAACACCAATATTAATCTTGTTGTGATGATTTTATATGGTGTCAAACCCTAATTTGGAACGCAATAAAAATTGAAGAATTATGAGTGTGGTAAACTAGATTAAATGTGCAGTTATGTCTGCTTGAAATGTGTCGGCAGTAGAAAATTCTAAGTATTTTTATTTTTATCATACCTTGAATTATCTTTGACAGCAGTGATTATTCTCTTAATGTTTTTTTTTATAAATATTTGTGGGAAGCACTAAAAGTGTGTTAAAAATTTTGAGCATGTTCGAGTATGTCGGTTTAACCAATGACCTAAAAATTTGTGGTGGATATTTTGAAAAAGAAGACGGTAATATTTTCATGGGCTTTCAATTTCGTCTCTCAATATTTATGCGTTTCGATGAATAAATATGAAGATTACAATTTTATAATTCCACGGTGATGAATGAATATGGAGGAAATCATTGATATTGAAGAAAGATAAATATTGGAGGTAATATCGTAATTGTGTAAAAATACAGTAGAACAATTATTTTTTGTGGAATACTATGACTGGATCAGAATGTTAGGAAATACATATGACCAATTTTATTGGACAAGTTTAGATGTGCTACCGTACGATAATCTCTCTTTTCAACTCCAAATCTTTTTTAACACGTTAATTAAAACGGCCGCGGACCTCCCGTTATATATTTGTGTTACGTTTTATGTTTCACATCGAATATGTATTATGTTTTAGTTTAATATTTTATTTTATTTTTTAATTTTATATACTTTAATTTAGCTTTTGGACATCCGCAAGTTTGTTAGATTCAATTAAAATACATAATTATTTTTAAAATATTATTATAAAATAATCAATTTAATAATTATTAAAAATATATTATGGAGTCTAAATTGGATGTAATAAAATCACATAATATATATCCGTAAAATTAAATCAAAGTATACAAAATTAAAATTGAAAAAATATTACTAACACATAATAAAAGCTCCATGTGTAGCACAATGGGTAACATAAAGGAGTAATGAGATATCTCAGCCCGGAATAAAATCTCATCTTTTAATCATATTTTTTCTGGAGTCATCATTATAATGCAATTAATATCTATGATCAAATGGGACAATATATTTTTATATACAATATATAGAAATAATATTTAAAATAACATGCAATTATCACTACGTGCTATCAAAGATCTCGAAGAGGTATGGATATCCTAGCAAAAAAAAACATATATTTCTCCTATCACCAAACATTATTGTGTGTAATCTACAAATTTAAAATAGTAAAAATTATGGATAGCACCAAGATATCCGTAACAATAATATTCCATAAGGATTCAACTTACATCTGATTTGATTTATCATTTCGCATTTCGCTTTCTTCATTATTGTAAGGCATAATTGGATTATAGGTCCACGATAAAATAACATGATTACATGAAAGGAACATACATACCACTTTTGCTATCTGGAGAAAAATAATATACCACATTTCTTGGTAGAGAAAGCTTTAAGCTCTTGTGCCCTCCAACTCTTTCTCTAAATCTATAATTACTTCAACACCTTCCAAGCCATCAATTTATTCCACAATTTTTTATTCTCTCTTCAGGTTTTTACTTTTTTGGGGGGGTTGGCCAAAGAATTTGCTAGGAAAAGCTTAAAGAATGATGCTCATTCCATCCCCTCTTGTTGATGGAGTTGACCCAATTTAAATTGAGAAACGTCTATCTCTAATATATACCAAGTTTACGTCATGTTTTGTCACTGTGTAATACATGGTGCAATACAGTTTGTGTGCACTTGTGTAATCAAGTGGAAGGTTGGGTGGGCTTCAACCCACTCCAACCAGAATATTATTTAAACGTTTTAGTAATTGGAATGATTAAAATTTGCATGAGATAGTTATGTCATCGATGATCGAGTCAGGAAAATGGGACTGATCGAATCAAAGGATAGAGTAATTTGGGAAGGAGTAGTCCCTAAAGAATCGTCATTGTATTGTTAAAGAGTTCTCTTTCATATCAAATGTCATTCCTTGCCTTTTCCTGCTGCTTTATTTGATAAATATATGCTTAAAGAAAAAATAATTGGTATGTAAAAGAGAAAAATCACCGACTAATCTTAGCATTCAAATGTGGGTAGCTTTCCGGGCCTATTTGGATATGCCGATGGGACGAAGACGTAGAAAGAGAGAAGACTGAGCGAAAGGCTCAGACTTCGTCAACTTTTTATGGAAAGACATCCGAGGCAACCTTTCCACTTGGTTAAGTAGTCTCCAGCCGTGATAAGAAAGAAGACCACCCCTCTTTCTCGCTTTTATCGGACTCTAACAGCTTTGGAGATCGAGGTCTCATACCTAGCAAGATAATATCAAAGAGAATGAAATGTCGTGGTCATCTTTGTGAAATAACTCCGATTGAGAGAAAAAAAATAGCGCCCTACTTTAGAGTGGACAAAACATCACAAGATATGAAGTTGAGTCCAGCTTTCTGTATAAAAGATGACGAATTAGGTGAACCATAGAAAAGATACTTCGTTTGTTAACTGTTGAGTGAGTTGTCAATAATTGGTTCGAGTTATTATTCATAAGGAATTGATTTGAACTGGTCCTCACAACCAACGATGGCTATGTTGGCGATCATAAAATCAAACTTAATACTATATATTGCACTTAGCTAGCTATTGGTTTAAATAAGTTTATAGTGTAAGATAAAAAAAAAATCTAAAAATGATTAATAAAAATAACACGCGGTCATACACTATTAAAAATCTAAATTTTTAATGTTAGTGAAGTCGGACCTAATTCTAATCTGTAGTATACTAATGAACTAAGCGAATTTACGATCATATTAGTAGAAATTTTTGAACAATTTAGATCAAACAATTCAAAGCTCATAGTAGACTATAGTGTCAATATAAAAGTAATATCCGAGATAAATAAATAAAATATAAATAATTTGTCCTTATAATGAAAAATCATAATTCTAGTACTGTTTGATTAAAATACTTGACGTATCCTGCATTATGATTCTCACAAAATTCATGTTAGGACAAAATTGATTTGCTTTGTCTAATTCTTTAAGAGTCCAATTCCTTCCAACACTCGATACTCCTCGCAATGTTGGATCGAGTACTCCGCCAAAATTTATAACAACAATAATAATAATAATAATCGCTGACACCCCAAAAAAATATTTATTTAGCCATTTACTCTTGACATTTTTATTCCTCACCTAAAAAATTGCAAAATACAAGTTAACGATAACATCAAACTCAAACTTTGATTGCTCATATACTCAATCGATCAATATTTCATAGTTCATGTGACCAAAAAGTAACAATACATGTCTAGTTAATAATACTAAATATGATGACCTCTATATCTTCACAGACTTTTTTGTTTTGAAAATCAGCCTTCTCCTTTTGCTAGTCCACTGGTAGAGATGTTAAATGGGCCTGATCGACCCAGCCCACGACTCTGGGTGATCATGGTTTAGCCGAAATTTTGGAAACCGTCGAAATCGCCCAAAACAAATTAATTTTGCCAAGTTGAAAGTGTATGAATGCGAAAACTGAATCTCGATTCGTTTTGCTAGGACCGGATTTCGGATACCATAACTTATCATACATCAGTTATTTGCCTAACATGGTTCTAGAAATTGTAAATGCATCACATAGGAGTTGCAGAATTCTTACCTGCGAATTTGGCGCAAATATCGTCTACGAACGTAGAGGTTGACTCCCAGAATTGGATTTTGAGTTGTATCCCCTGCCTGATTCGCGTAGTACGGTGATGACAGATCGCAAAATCTCCAAGTCTGGGCCTAGGATTCCTTGGATAAAAGGCTATTGGGTCAACTCATACACCAATTACACAAAAAAATAGAGTGGGTCTATCAATAAATTAATTTCTCCATGTCTAAACCCATAGACATAAATTAATTTATTAATATCAGATTCATTTCACTAGAGAACCGATACTGACCTACCCCTCTATCCTCCGATGGTGAATCAGAGCTTGTATTAGATTTAACGAACCCCACATTTAAGATATCCGACACTCATTAATTAATCAAGCTCTGATAGTTCTAATTAATTAATCTTTTATTTAATTTCCTCGAATCACACAAGTCATCCTTATTATCGTACCTGAACTTAATCAACGGTTTAGTACGATAAAGCTTATGAATACCTTAAGAGAGTGTCATCCTCCTGAATCGAATGGACGGTGGTGTAATTGAGAATGTAAGGGTGGCATAAAAGGTCACATGTAATTGAAATTCTTTTAATACAACCTAGGATTCGGATGATCGTACATACAAAACTTCCATCTCTATAACAAAAATTATAATTTATTTTGTAAATTTTGTAGCAAATGACGCAAAACTGATACTATTCATTAAAAATATGCGCTCAGAAAATCTTCATTCCATCTCCATTAACAGAGCTATCACTTTCGCCCAAAGCAGAGAAACTCGCCTCATGGAAACCGCTTCTTCCCCAATTCTATACACGCTCCGCTTTCGCAGCGGCGCCGCCGCCGCATGGACGTCCACCTCCGCCACATATGCCCCCAGTACTGCTAACTTGTACTATCATATACACAATAACCGCCCCTGGGGTAGTTCTCTACTTGCTTCTCCTGGAAAGTGCCGTTTTCACAGTTTCTGCAGAAGATTCCAGAAGAATTTGCAGTTCGATCGGTTAATTTGTGATGCTTCCTCTATGAATTCAGCTGAAAGCGACCAATCTCAGAAATTCGCGGTTCTGATTGAAGTGGAAGGGTGTGTAGTGTTTACATTTTGTTGCCCTTTTTTTTTATAAAACTTTATTGTCTTGATTTTGTACCTTGGGATTTTGTGTTCTTTATGTAAGGCGGATTGGATATTTGTTGTAGAGAATGCTCCATTTTTTGCTACCTGAACTTCCGTGCATCTCTTGGCCGTGGTGTTTCATGCATGAGTAATTTTTAAGTTTAGTTTATGTAGCTTTGTATTGAATCGGAGGACCTGACGTAAAGATAATTAGCTGCTCTGACTGGTATTTTTGTTCATCAGTTTGATGAAGGACCTTTTGTCTTGATTAAAACATTTCTTTGTGCTTCACGGCTGGGATACTGGATAGATTTTCGATAAAACGAAGATTGCATCGAATAACAGTGGAATGAACTTCATATACCTCAAAACAATTTGTTCAAGTCGTCGCAGGTGCAATATAGCTTTAACATTGTATGCGGCAATGAGTTTGACAGTGCATCTGAAAGGGTGTTATGTATGATATATAAATCTCTGATGTGTTCGTTTCATTTATTTAGATGTTGTTTCTAGTATTTAAATTTTGAGCAATAATGTTTTCCGTTTATGATCAATTTTACACTATGGAAGGCCAATGTTATGTATGATTTCGTGTTCTTGAACGGTTCCCTTTGGATCTTATTGAATGGTCTACCTTCTTCCTCATGCAGCTTCAGAACCTTTAAGTTGAGGTTTTACTGATAAGTCTTCTCTTCTTCAGGGTTTTAATGGATGTGTATCGATTGTGCAACCGCCAAGCCTTTAATGCAGGTTCTGCTAATATCTCAAATTTTATATTTTCTTCTTCTTTGGACTTGTTATTTTATTTTATTTTATTTTTTTTGACCTCTGTTCTTCCACTAAAGTCTTGTAGGGTTTGTTTTGAAAATTTCAGCATTTAAAAAGCTGGGGTTGGACTGTGCAAATTGGAGTGAACCAGTTTACATAGACCTTCTAAGGTGTGATAATTTATCGAATATTCAGAGAAGTAGTGCCCAACTTTGAAGTTCAGCCCATGATATTGATTTACTCAATGCATGGTTGCTCATATTTATCATCTTCTTACTAACCCCCTCCTCTCTCTCTCTCTCTCTCTCTCTCTCACACACACACACACACGTGCACGCGTTTATCTTTACTTCTGATATGGCGCTCTTTATTCTATCCAACTTCTGGTTGGCTCTTGTGTGTGGTTTTGCATGATTTAGTCTTGGATTTCGTTTCTGCATTCCTAGTCTTCTAGTTTGTTGGATAGTAGCCAAAACAGGTATAGCTCAACAGAAAGAAACCTGTCGACACTATCTATAAAAAGTTCTTGGTTAAATCACCAAACTGAATGCCCTTATTTTCTACTCAGAATTCAATGACCCTGGATCATGAATATCTATTTTCTATCATATTCATTTCCTGTTATTAAATACATTTATATTACAAATAAGGTCATTTAATGAAGATAGAGTTCATAAGCCTTTATCACACAGCACCTATGAACAAGTTATGCAAAACAACTGATATTGGCTTGATCCTTAATACACAGGAAAAGTGCTGGTGACGAGGAGAGGATGTTAATATTGTATTTTAACAGGGTAGATTCCTTCATCTATCCTTAAGCACATTGAATTGTAATTCATTTCACATATTCAGAGTTACTAGCTTTTCACTATAATCTAATGCATGCATGTTTCTTTTGTGGCAGATTGGGTGGCCCACATCAGTTGCCACAAGTGAGAAGGGGAGTTTCATGAAAAATGTTCTTCGAGAGAAGGTTTTTAATAGAATTTTGTTTAGCAGTTGTTGTAACTGTAATTGCTAAGATTTCTCACCTTAAAAGCATCTATACTCCTATCCATCTTTCAAGTTACTCATGTTTGGGGCGGATGGAGCAAATTTGTTGTGCATAAATTGCTTATGTTTGATATGGTTAAGATTCACTTCAAAGTCTCTCAGTTCCAAAGCCTGTGCAAATCTGCACAATCGGTTGTTAGGATGATTGCATGCAGTTTATATTTATCCGAACGTAATAACAGAAGTAGTCTTTGTCACACATTGCTCAGCAAAAAATTACTATCTTTATTGCCAGCTGATCTAAAAACATTCATTACGTTGTTTCTTCTTTTGATGTTAGATTGCTAGAAAAATGTAATCTGGTATGTTGCGCAACTATACATTCAGTTCTTATGTTAAGGATTTGTGTTATGGTTTTATGTACTGTTGGAAACTTATTTAAGATAGAATAATTCAGTTATTGGTTGATTGTCTGCAGAAGAATGCATTGGATGATCTTGTCCTGTCAAAATCTTTTTCATTGAGACCTGGCGCTGAAGAGTGAGTATTAAATTTTCTCTAGATTAATTTTTAGGAATGAGACGCATCAGCCTCTCTCCAATAATGACGTATAGAAAATTTGTATATCCTCCGATTTTCTAATGTCTTATAGTTGCCTGTTAATCCCATAAGCACACACATATCATTGTGTGTGATTAGAATATGTAATCCTTTTTCCCTTTTTCTAATTTATTTATGGAACTGTTGGAGCGGCCTTCTCTCATGTGAGGTTATTGCTATGTGATTTTCCACATTAATTTTCCTTTGCCAGCCACCTGCATTTTATCATCAGAAACTTGTGGTAGCCGAACATTGATATATGTGTGTTCGCATAATTGTTGGGAATTTTTTAAGAAATGATGATAATACAAGTTTGGCATATCTTTTGAAGTAGTTTGCTTTATAAAATGCAAGACATACAACTGCACTTCTAGATTCACAACCTGGTATTATGTTGTTGAAAGATTTTGTATTTGAGTCGCGTATCATTTTTTATGTTATGGCGCTTTGAAGCTTTTGTCTTAGTGTTCAACCCCTTCATCTTAGGTTCATTGACAAGGCTTTTGAAGACGGCGTGCCAGTGGCTATCTTGACAGCATACAGTACAAGTGGGGAAAAGGTTGCAAGGTTTGTTAGTATTGTAAATTTTGTGCTACATTACAAACCACACGATAAGAACATGAAACCAAACGTTAGCTAAAATAGCATGGGCTTTGAAATATTACTTAGATTATGAAGGTGTCAGATGTAAAAAAATAGTTCATATGAGCTCTCCATATATATTGGATGATGAAGAGGTCAGTTTTAGTGTTTAATGTTGGTGAAAAAATAAATGAGATAATTCTAGTATTGTAACATCCCACATCCTTTGCGATTTGAAGTAATTAAGGGTTTATAAGTGCACGTGATGGACTTCTCTGGGCAACTTTGATTAACCTTTACGGTAGACCGGGGACGAAGGTGAAGTAGTTGCTAGTGGAGCCTCTTATGCGGTCATATCGCTATTGGCCCTGAGTGTTACAGAAATGGAACAGCTTATATAATTAAAACAATATTGCATCATCACACATGACATGGTAGCAACACCTTCTAGCGTGACTCAATTTTTTCATACCATACCACACTTATTGACGGAAGTATTGTTGATTGTTAGATCAATTGTTGAAAAGCTTGGAACTGAGAGAATATCTAAGATAAAGATCATTGGAGACAATGAGGTAAAACAAAGCTTTTATGGCCAACTAGTATTTGGGAAAGGTGTTTCGTCCAGTTTGGATGAAGAGTTGGCAAAAGCAGTAAGTAAAGCAGGTAATAAGCTCTGGTTTTTACACATTTCACCCCTGTAAATGCTTAAGGTGAGAAAGTTAAGAATTTTTTGTTTTTGTGCTGGGATCAGCTTCTGCTGAGAGACAGAGAGTTGCGGAGGAGGTTGCTTCTATGTTGAAGTTGAAAGTGGAACTCAATACTAGCTCAAGCGAAAGGTTCTCTCACATTCCCTTATAATACTCCGGTTCAAATTATTTCTATTTTTCTTGAGCTAGAATGTGAGAATTCAAACTACACAATCATAAATGTCGTGCAACTTTTCTGTCTTGCTTTACATCCTTGTCGTTTGGGAATACTGCTATATATAAAATGCATTTAAGCATGGATTTGTAGATATCGTATCAGAAGATCTTTGGGTGATATACTGTGCCTGTTATTATTCCATGTCCTTGTTAGTTTGATTGTAAACTGTGACTAACTTTTAAAATAAAGACCTTCTGATCACATGCGCGCTTCTTAGCTCGTCAAAGAGATGAGCCCGCTTCTCACCAGTTCACTTTCTGCTTATACAGCCTTCAAAATATTGTAGTTGCCCTCAGGGCAGGGGCGGAGACGGTAGAAGTTCCAACTTACAACTGTGTTCTTATTGCTGGAAGCCAATCTGGAGTTGCTGCTGCTGGGCGAATCGGCATGCCTTGTGTAGTCCTACGGAGCAGGTAAGATTAGTTAACCAGTATCTGAGCTATATAGGCACAAACTGCTTTCTAACTAAAATGTGTTGGAAGAAAGGTTCAGAGATGATTAATGGTTTTCACCAGCCTATGGTTGCCCCGTATGAGGAAATGACATTCATTACTAAGCTTACAATCCTATACTTACTATTTATGCTGATCGATGGTTTTATGGTTTTTTCACTGTTTCCGGTGCTTCTTGTGGGGTGTTTCTTGAAGTTCGACGTCAAGAGCTGAATTCCCTTCTGCCATTGCTGTAATGGATGCTTTCGGTGGTGCGGACTTGACGATTTCTAGACTTCGGAAGAAATTGTTCCCTTGAGTTCTGACCCTGATAGCTTCAATCTTCGAGCGTCTCAACCCTAAAGGCGGAGGCTATCGGTTCCTTGCAATTATTGTTAATGACAGTGGCCATTGTGTACATGTTTTCTGTTTGGGGTATTACTCATACAAATTGATTTTGTCAAACATTTGACATTAATAATAGCATTCTGAGCAATTAGTTCATCGAGGCAGTTTTGATCGTTCCCACCTAAAACACCAGAATTATATGAGCATAAAAATGGAATTTGAAAGTGAAAAATGTGATCAATAGTACACATGGAATTGATGTGGCCAAATAGGCCTATCTTTGCTACATTCTGAAATGTGTAATGAAAACCAAAAACTTCTACAGAGTTGACATGGAAAAATTGGCCTAAGAATGAGAGAATTGCAAAGATGCATGGAGCAAAGCAAAATGCCTAAAAATTACAGTTGCAATCTGCAAGCTCCACCAATAAACCAAATCAAGACAACAGTAGAGTGGCTACAACCTATTTGAGCCATATTTTTCTTGTATCTTTACAAATGAGATTATTATGGAGACTAGCCGCTGCCTCCTCCATCTGAGTTGGCCGGAAAACTTCGATCGGAGCATCTGTACATTTGGGCATTATTTCATTGAATGGTTGTTGTCAACTTGCACTTGGAGATGAAGATGGTGTCTGAATAATTCAGACTGCAGAGCTTCAAAAGCTCGGCGGCGCGTTGCTTCAGAACTGGATTGCAGCCACTCTGAATAACTAGAAGGAGCTTAGGTGCAAGACCAGCATCCACAGCTATGAAAGAGCATTCTTGAGGTGAGAGCTTGCAAACACTGCACAGAATAGAGAGGGCATAATCTGTGCAGCATTCTGTAACTCTCATTATCAGTTTCACCATTGTAGGGATTGTGTTTGAGCAATCTTTCAAAGCTTGTTTCCCTTCAGGAACAGAAGACAACACATCCAATATGAACAGAGCTATCTCCACACATTCTGCATTCAACACTGGTATCAATGTTAACAACTGAGGTATCGCTCCGATGCTCACAACCAAACTCCGGACCTCTTTAAGGCTACAAATCGACTTCAGAAGCCCTAGCCCGGCTAGATGCCCGTTCGGGTGCCTCTTATCCCTCACAACCCTCATCAATGCCACCAGCAAACTATGGCTCGAAACCAGCTCTAAACGAAGATCCTTTTCCTCCATCAACATCTCAATCAACTTCACACAGTTGATCTTCGTCTCGATTGAACCCTCATTCATCACGTCCACAACTGATGACACCTTTGCAGGCTGCATAAGGGTCACCTTCGAGTCAGAATTCAAACTCAAGTGAACAAGAATTGCCACCACTTCAGAACCTACAGCATAGGATGTAAACGGGCCAAGTAGAGACAAAAGAAGAGCCACCCCACCATCTTCCACAACTGTTTTCCTTGCAGTTGAGTGGCTTTCAACAACCCTTTTGAGGTCTTTGAGGGTTTGAATTCTTGCTTGCCCCTTAACCTTCTTGAGATTGGCAAGAAGCTCAGATGCTCTTCCTTGAGCATCTTCAGACCTCTTCTTCATTTGAACATACTTCTGAGAGAACCATGTGTAGGTCAAATGGTGAAGTGTGGTGTTAGGGGTGACTGTATCATCCCACAATTCCTGCATTGTAGTAGGGCAAGTGTAATGGCCCATGTTAAACCATTTGAGAATGTTGGACCTCTCATAGGTTTGACCAGTGCAAAGTGTAACAGGATCTTGCATTGGTTCAAGTGAAATGGGGCAGATGAAAACCGATGGAACTTCAGATAAATTCAGCTCCTCAATCATCTTTTTGAGGTCCAACTTCTCCCCAACCCCGCCGCCGCAGCCCACGACAGCGCCGCCGCCCAAGACTCCATCTTTGACGGCGGATTCCACATCTAGCACACGCCCATCTCCACCGCCCTCAAGGCCAAGAACAGCATCCTTTCTACAAGGCTGAAACATAGGCATTTTGGAAACCCTATTCTATTTCCCGGCAAGAAGATTGCCCACTTAATCTCACTAGATGATTGATGAAAGGATGATAATTTTAAAGGAATCTCCACATAACATAGAAACAATGAAAACTGCTACACATGATGTGTGCTAAAAAGGATGAGCAAGAAAACTGAAATTTTCATCAAAGTATCTCACTTTCATTGACATTCACAAGCAATAATGCACCTTTCAAAGGGCACATCTTTTGTTTTTCCTCCACCCCCACACTTTCTCTCTCTTTTCACTTTTTCTGATTTTCTTTTCTCCGGTCAAAAGACTCATCGCCATCATCACTCAACACATCATACAGCATTCATGTTCAAGACTCCCCCCAGAAATTATTTCTCTCTTTCTTCTCATTCAAGCCTCTGCATAAAAGAGTTCACAAGTAGTGGAAACAAAAACTAGACTTAGAATGAGATCCAGAAAACCCACAAAAAAAGATCCAATTTTTACAATGAAACAACAAAAAAATGAAGGAAATAATTCAAGCCCAGATTAAAGAAAATGAACAAATCAGGATTCAAAGGACATTTAGATAGCAAAAAGAGAGAGAAATGAAAGGAGAGAAGAAGGGCATCTCCTCACTTACCCTTTTCTTTTTCCCCTTTGTTTTTTGGGGCAGTCCCACTTGTTTTTTCTTCAGCTTGACTGAATCGAATAAGTATTCATTTTAATCGAAAAAACAAAAGAAAAAATATCGCCTTGAAAAGGCCAAAATTGCGAATTTCAACAGCGTATTTAACATAAAATATTTTATGGAAATTCTCATAAAAATAAAATAATGGAATATAATATCTTTGGGTTTTGGAATAATAGAAAAGTGAGTGCAAAGAGCGCCGTGACAGTGCTGCCTTGACTGCTCGGCCTTTTCCCGTGTGGTTTTGACTGATTTTGCTCACGGCCCAATCATCTCGCGCCACGTCATGTGCGCTGCAATTAAATTATTAATTATTGACCCCATAAAAGCATTTTTCTTAATAAAAGTAGCAATTATTATGGAGTTTTTATTTAATAGGCATACATTCAAGTTCCTTTAATTTTATCTTTGACGCAATTAAGATTTTTCAAAGTGAGGTGTTGGAATGATAATTGTAATTTTTGAACTGATCTGTAATTATTTCATATTTTAATGACATTTCCTTATATAAAATATATCAATTATGTAAAGTTACTATAATTAGGCATATATATTCATTATTAAATTTATGCACTATCCAATGTAGATTTGCACTTATTTGTGTTACATTTCATTTTACACATTGAGTTTTTTCTTATTTTTTTATTTAATATTCATTTTTATTTATAATTTTTTTAAGATAATTTAATTTTACACGTTAATGTAAGCTTGTTACATCTTTGATTACATATAAATAACAAATTTTAAATTGCCAATAATTTACACTAAATTGAAAAAATATTATATAATTTTATTTGAATTCAATAAATTAATATTAATGTCTCTAAAATTAAACAAAAATGTAGAAGATTGAAATTTAAAATAAATATTAAATAAAAATAATAAAATTCAATATTGAACATGAATTGTGACACAAAAGGTGTAACAACAGGAGATCACAACCAAGCACTATTAGTTACAAAACATGATTAAAATAAATTGTATTAAAATTCACCCGCAACTTGCTATCAAATTGTATTTACAACTACTTTAAAATTACTCTCAATGCTCCAAAGAAATCAAAATCCACTTTCAAGTGTATAGAAGTAAAATTACACTACACAAAAATAATTACTAAATAAATTTACAATTAGATAAATTAATTGTGTTTATTAACAACACTAGCATTTTATCATTTTCTTACCTACTATAAATTCGTTAATTTTCACCTTATCACATATAAAAAGTTATTAAAAATTAGGGGGATCCATCATCCATGTATGATCACAGAAATGGATTTTTTTCAGTTGAATGTAGTTCTAAGAAATAAATAAACATTAAGAAACGTTGGATTTTCGTTTTCATAGCATAAATAAGAAATAAAATACATGGTTCAGCATAGGCATATAGCTGTAAGCACATGAGAATTAAATGCCTGACAAATAGTAGAAAATAAAATGCTACAATTTTAAATTTATATTTTATTTAAAAAATATATTATATTAAAAGGTATATCTCACTCATCTCATTAATTTTCCCCCAAACTCAAAAATATAAATAAATAAAATAAAATATTTTGATTGAAGGGAAACTTTATCAGGTTTAGAAATTCCCGGTTACCGGGAACAACGGGTGGAACAGCGGGCCACACGTGCGAGGCACTTTTTTCTTTCTTCTTTTTTTGCGTGTAAATTCATTGAATAATGCAATTATATATTGAATAATGACATCTATGTCCCTCCTCCCCTCGTATAACCATTTTCATTGCAACCGTTAATGGTTTCACACATCATGCATGCATATATTATATTTAACGCCTCAAAATATATATATATATGTATGAACAATATATGAGGAGGTTTTTCGTTTAGCAGTATAAATCATTTAGGCTGATTTGAGTATAGGATATGAATTTAGGTTTAGAATCTAAGGGCGGGTATGGGATTGAGTCGGTAGAATTGAACTATTTTGATTCGTCTAAATCATTTAGGCGATCTAACAAAAGTTTTTGCCATAATATATAATTTTTTGAAATTAATGTATAAAGCATATATGCTAATGCTAGTAGTTTGTAATTGCAATATATTAGAATTGGATTATTTAGTAATATTTTGAGATTTTAACGATTTTATATGATGTCATTATTTTGTTACTTAAAAGTCATCGTAATCTCGCGTGGATAGTTTGATGCAATATCTTTATATATTAAGACGATGCATATCATTTCATGCAAAATCCCAATAACTTTTAAGTAACAAAATTATAATATCGAGACACAATTGTTAAATTTGTACGACTCATACATTATCCCATTAAAAAATTAAAGGCTTTCATCAAACATGGTAAGAAAAGGAAACATTAATAAACAAATTTCCCTCCTTATTACTTTAGTGTAGGGAGTCCGTCAAGATATTTACAGTCTTCCTATAATTTATAAAATAAAAAGGTATATTTTATTTAAAACATAATCACACAAAACTCGTGTTCATAATTTATAAACCTATATTTTATTTCAAAAATAATCACCCCAACTCAAGTTCATCGTATGCACCAGACACTAGTTGGCAGGGACGGACCCATAAATATTTGGTTTGGGGCTAAATTCTTCATGAGATACAAATTCGACAACAATATGATATTCTCCAACTATTTGTTTTTTCCGTCTTCATATTCTGAATAGACGATTGATGGTTTCTTCTTCTTCTTCTTTCATTTTTGTCAATAGTCCTAATTCACTTCTTAATTTTTTCTAATTCTAAAAAAACACGACGAGGAGCTAACATATAAATAAATACTCGAAACTTCACCGCAAAAATATGCTAATTTTCAGATTTAGGGGTACCCCCACCCTCCACGTGGATCCGTCTATGCTAGTTCGTCAACTTTTTCATGCTAATTTTCTGATTTAGGGGGCTAAAATAGTCTTTGACACGACGGTAAAAAAAAAAAAAGATTGCATAATTTCACATTTGTCGGAAAAAAATGATAAAGTTTTTTTATTTTCCTTTTTAAAAAAATAGATGGTGGAACCCAGACAAAAAGAAATGAAAAAAATAAAGTGACAGCGAAGCATTTGACCGTGACAGTTTTGGGGTTTGAATGAATCGGCCTTATCAGTATTCATGTTGCAATTGCTTTGACCGGATTGCTTTCCATGGATGCTTCAATGCCAGCTCACCCTTTTTTTATTAAACAAATATATATATATATATATATACATATATGTTACTCTATTCGAATATACAATTTTTAATTTATTTTTATTAGTGTTAACTTTGAGGGTGCACGTGCGACAGATTCACAAATAAATGCCACCTCTTTTTTTATTTTTCATTTTGAAATAGTAAAGACTAAAGTTGGGAAGATCTGTTATTGCATTCCAATTAATTACCGAACCACTATTATGTTTTTCAGATGAGTGAAATAAATCGTATTACTTTTTTTCTCTTTTTTTTTTTCAAAAAATAGCACTGTATTTAAACAGACAACAATAATTTCAAGTAGGAAAACTCAAGTTAAAGTACGAGAAAGCAAATATTTGTATCTTTATTGGATCTTGTGTGTTAATCTATAATGGTAAAGCAATTATATCATGATACTGATATCTGCTTGACTATACAGATCCAGGTAATTATTTGTCAACTTTTTATTAGAAAAAATGTGGTTTAAACATGTTATTCTTTATCTTAAAATTTAAAGCAATAACGAAAATTCCAATTCAAAGCCACTTACTAGTTACAGCATATAATAGTATTTTTTTTCTTAATTTAGAAAACGTAATACATAACCTTGGCTTATAGATCTGTTTGTTGCAGGTTCAAATGAAGTTTGGAGATGTTTAATCATCCATTTTTGGAGATCGGTAGGGATTGATCAACACTTAAATAAGATCAGGTGTTCGAACCTTGTCTTATGCATGCAGACATGCATCAGCGTTAAATCATGGCACCAGCTATCCCATCCTTTGGGTGACTCCAACTCTTTTGATAAATCTTATTTTAAGTCCAATGGTTTAGAAATTGTAAATAAAAGGCAAATCACCTTGTCTTATATCTCACTCAATGTTTATCTATGGATTCAATTCAACCATTTCATTTTCCCAAATTCAATGTTAGTTAGATTAGTAGGTGTTCATTTTTAAGAAATTACATTTGTTTGTGTTCGCAAAGACGACTCAACCATAAATTCCACTCATATCGATTAAGTCAGATAACTAAAATGTAGCGACAATTAAAACGCCAAGATACTACATATATAATCCGCCATTGTAAATGATAGAGTTAGAATGTTCAAACAACTTTTAACAATACCAATATTACAATACAATTTACTTGTCCTCGATTAAATAATACATAAAGAATGAAATCTTTGACTCAAATACTAAATTGCAAGAGCTCATCTCATATTTGAAGTTTAAAAAAGAGAGGATAGCTATGAGGTTATTAAATTGAAGACAATAAATGGGAGAATGACATAATAAAGAAATAAAATTGTGTGGTATAAAACAGGATTGGATCTGAGTCAAAGTTCAAAGATCCCAAATTGCGAAAGCCAACAAAGACTTGTGGCTTACTCTCCTTTTAAAGTAAGCCAATGTCTCCTTCTCTTTCCACCTTTTTCTATATACGCACGCACGCTCACACACTAATTCCTAACATTAACACTAATTAAATTTCTTTTAATTAAAATGTAATATTGTTAAGGCTAAATACATAAAAATATCCTAAAGTTTCAGTCAAACGTAAATCTATCCCGACTTTCTAATATTAGGGAAATCTATCTCAACGTTTCCTTTGGTCATGTTTTTTTTTTTATCCCGAGTCCCTAACGGTGTCAAACGGGGGCATGTGGCAGTTAAATTCCACGTGGATGTATCACGTATTTTATTTTATTTTTTTAAATTATCGATAAGTAAATTCACGCCGTTTTCAAGAAAAGTGATGTTCGAGTCTTGCTCGTTTGCGTATGTCATCAAATTTTTTGGGGTGGCGCAGAGAAGGGTTACTTGCTGGTTTCGATTTTAAGCAATTTGGGGGATTTGGAGGTTTCAATTTGAAGCAGACAATGTTGTTTTCTTAAAAGCGACGTCGTTTTTGCGTTATCGCCGATTTAAAAAATAAAAATTAAAACACGTGGCACGTCCACGTAGAATTTAACAGCCACGTACACCCGCGTTTTATACTATTACGGACTCGGCATAGAAAAGCATGACCAATTGAAAAATTGGGATAGATTTCCTTAATATTAAAAAGTCAGGATAGATTTATGATTTAACTGAAACCTTTGAGATTTTTTTCTGCATTTACCCTATTAATAATCCTAATTGTTAATTTTTTACTACCTCACCAGTCACCAACACTTCTTTTCAGAATTTACAATTTGAGTGAATGTTATTAGTGGTCAATTTTGATCCATCTCATAGCAATAAATGGACATATTAGGTTATGCAAATAAAGGATTGAAAAAATCGAACCTAAAAGTTGTTCTCCTAATATTAATACTATTAATTAAGCATTGGGGTGGTAACTATGTGTATAGTCTAAAATTACTGAATACACCATATATATTTTATAAGTTATACAAAAATGAGCATGGTTTTATACTTACAGGGAGAAGTATCCCACCTACATTAATGATATATTAGAATTTTTTTTTTCCTTTTTGAAACAGAACAATGGAACACTTTATTAAATCATATCCCGAGTTGCAAAATCAAGTCCAAATGACCAAAACATTACAACGAGCTCCAACAATTCGCATCGCGAAACATATAACCAACGTCTAACACATCACTACCTTTCAACAAATTAACATAATACTACCTTTGAAAGTGTCCTAACAAAGTGATAATATAACCATATTTTTAGCCCACCAAATCTGTTCATCCTCATATCAAGATGATTGAATTTTATTAGGAGATTTGGTGACCAAACTTCACTATGAATTCTGACCAATTAATACCATTCCCATTTCTTTCAATTTTATTCCTATTGACCGTTGAAGTTATTTGTGCAATAATTGTCCATCTTTAATTATAACCATTTTCATTTTTTTACCAATAATCTCACTCTCGGTTGATGATTTGATATGAAAAAATCAAAACATTAAACATGTATCTGCATCAACGTCCACTTGATTGAAGAAGTAGAAAAATTATTTGTTGAGACAAAGATATTGGGCTTCATCACTCTCTATTTTGGGCTTGTCACAAATAACAGAATATTTATTGGCTCCAAACAATTTCTTGCATCCCTGTTATGATTTTTATTATTTTATAATTGCAACTTGGGAAGAAAAGAGTTGAATTTATTGAAATTTTGATAAAAATGATTCCACCGATTTAGATGTATAAAAGTCGTAGATTTCTTCTTGTTGTTGTAATTTAATGTGAGGGTTCCAAATTATGCATGAGTGGTGTCTTATTTTGCAACGTCAAATTCTATGAATGGCATATGTTACCCACTGCAACCTATGCATTATATTAAGAAATTATTGAGTTCTCCTAAAGTATAAATATTCTCAAATAAAAACAATTCCTACCCATTCCTCAAATTAAAAGAAAAAAAATATTGAGTTTGTATTTCAAAAATGTATTTCGATCCATCTATAACCTATTATATGAAAGAACTTTTATTAGCATTTTAGCTTCTTAATTAAAGTTGATTTCGTATGCAATGACCCATATTAGATCACGTATCCTTATAATTGCCCGCACGATTCGTCGAATTTGAAGGCCAGTCAATTAATCTATTGAATTAATCCCTGCTCCATTAATTATTCCAACTAGTAATTTTAATTATTTGTGTTGAATTCGGCTACATATTTATATCAATAAATATGGTCAAATTAAATAATTACTAATGAGGTGGATATAAATGCAGAATAGTAAGTAAGAAGAGTTTATAAACTATTTTTGTTAGTACTCGAAAGATGATTTATTGATAAAATCAATTTTTCACCAAAAAGATACAGTTGATTTGTAGTAAAATCTAAAAAATAACAAAAAAAAAAAATTGTGATATTAGAATATAAATGAAATACATAAACATAGCACGTGTTATTGCGAAATTTGAAATTTGTCAATATCATTCATTTTATTTTCTAAATGTACACGCATAGTTGAAAAAATTATTGCACCAATATTTATTGATCCATGAAAGTGCTATTATAACTTTTTAAATTTTACGCACCTAATGAAAATATCGGCTTAACCGATTGTAATTTGACTATCTCAAAATAAGCATCACAATAGTGATATGATGATCACAACCTTCTTATATTATTTTGTGAGCACCACATCATCTCTTCTATAGAAAGTATCGGAAGAAGATTTTACTTCGGCAGTAACTATGAAACAAAATCGGTCCTTAACACTCACATAAATGATGATTGTTAAAATTTTTCTCCCCATTATTATCATTACAAATATACTTAATAAGAACACATTTTTAATCTCTTTCAACCTATCAATAATCGTAATTATTAATTATTTTTGACTTTGTCTTTATTTTTTATTGTCTATGGGCAGGTCAAGCAACTTTCACCAAATAAAAAATGAACGTGATTTTATATATAGGATGTCTAATTCTTTACTAAATACAAATTGTGGATTGGAAGTTAGGTGATTTACTTTTATAAACAGCTAAGGTGCTTCTTTACATTACTTACTTTGCAATATTCTATGAAGTTTTGTATTCTGTATAGCATTTCTTAAGATTTTACAACACTGGACCATAATTAGTATCCTTCTACTATGTTTTAGAATGTATCTGGAACATTAATATGGACATCAAATTGAATCAAAATATTTTAAATTAATCTCGACATTGGTGAGTGTGATGCATCATTTTCTATTTGTTCAATTAGGCAAAGTGATTGAAAAAGTTGAAAAATAATTTCTTGAGACAAAGATATGGAGAAGCATCATTCTCTTATACATCATAAAATACAAGTTGTCTATCACACTCTTTTATGGTCACGGTTTAATCGTTGCATGTCTAGTTGTCTTAATGGTTCTTGTTCGTTGAATCCGAAGAAATGGAGTTTTCTGCTAGTGGAAGGGGATGGCGGTGAAAATTATAACAGGTGTACCCAAAACTACTTGACCTTGATCTATCGGAGTGAGAATCTTGTTATTCACACAATTGCATGTCTAGTTGAATCACGTATCAAATAAAATTTTTAATTTTAGTAAATTAAATTAATTAAATTTTAATAAATAAATTAATTAAATTTTAATAATTATTATATTTTTAATTTTATACATTTAAACATATAAGAATAAGAAGAAATTGTTTATATTATATTGTGTTATATTAGTGGTTACTGGTTATGGTTATTACAGGGAAGCTTATGCACAGTTAAAAGTGGATATAGTGTGACAGAGGAAGAAAAGTCTAAAATTTTGAAATGAAAATAGTGGAGTTATAGCTTGTTATCAATTTATTATTATAAATTTATAAAATTAAATTATAATTACAGGATTCAAAAATCATGAAAACAATTTCCATGGACTAGTAATTTTATGTTTTATTGTAAAAGGTTTAATTGAGTTTTATAGTACTTTTCAATACTCTTAATTTCAAACCCCCAACTATATTTTTTCGCTTTTTCTTTTCTTTTGTTCCCTTTATCATCCCTAATCAAATTCCCCAAAAAAGATTCAATCTTT
Source organism: Ocimum tenuiflorum (assembly GCA_001278415.1). Classification (NCBI taxonomy): domain Eukaryota; kingdom Viridiplantae; phylum Streptophyta; class Magnoliopsida; order Lamiales; family Lamiaceae; genus Ocimum; species Ocimum tenuiflorum. Next base: position 21,095 of record AYJT01073348.1, read on the forward strand.
CGCTGCTTCGACGCAGAATTGAACTGCTGATTTGTGCGTGATTATTGTTACTCATGGCTTCCAGCGGAAACAAGAGCATCAACGCCAAACTGGTCTTTGCTTTTCCTTTCTCTTTTTTGCTCTCACTTGTGTATCAATTGCTCTATGCAAATTTCCATCTTTGTGTAGTATGAATCACCGGTTATGGAAATTGTAATTTTTTTTGTTGTGAATTGGTGTTGCGCATTGTTTTGTGATGATTAACATCGTTTCTTTTTTCATGAATATAGTTGGAGATTATCGTGCGAATGTTGCACTTTTTTTCTCCCTTGATATTAGTTTTTTAGTTCTTTTTTGATGATTTTTATAACTATTTGTATCCGCCTGTCTATATTTCTGTTGCAATTGAGGTAATCGTAATTCGTAAACAAGCACCGGAGAATCTGTTCAATAATACAATTACACATATGATTAGTTTTGCTATATTTAATTCACATTTAGTTAAATAAAGTGGATCAGCATACTTGGGTTTCTTTGGTATTGATGATTATGGAATAGATTGGATGATGGATATTGATACTTTTCTGCTTCTCATATTGTAAGCGTTTGCTTCCTTTAGGCTGTCTATTTCAAGAATCGATGAAATAAATGAAAAGTAATCATTTTTTTATTCATGTTTGTTTATCTGCTACACTTGTTTCTAATCCCGAGGAGGTTGTTTTTGGCTTTAGGTGCTTCTTGGAGATGTCGGGGCTGGAAAATCTAGTTTAGTTTTGCGTTTTGTGAAAGGGCAATTTGTTGAGTTTCAGGTAGTTACAAATTTATGCTGTGTATCTCAATAGGCACACTAAATTCTTCAGGATCTAATGTTGGACTGGATCTGTATCATGCTGTAGGAGTCGACCATAGGTGCTGCATTTTTTTCACAAACAGTCGCTGTGAATGATGTAACTGTGAAGTTTGAGATTTGGGACACGGCGGGTCAGGAAAGATACCACAGCTTAGCTCCAATGTATTACAGAGGGGCTGCTGCTGCCATTATTGTTTATGATGTAACAAATCAAGTAAGTGATGATTGCTTAAAAGGCTAGTTATTTGTTCTTAGCGAAATACAGTATTAGATTTAATCGAAGATTTGTTATGAGGAATGTATTCAGGGGAGTGATTCCAAATGACTCCATATAATGTAGATAAATGAAGGTAAATATTTTTAAATCAAGTGTACAGCATGTTTACCGCGACAAGTACATTGAATAATCAATCGATTTCAAATCCACCCTTGAATCTAAATGCAACCAAGTAATTCTCTTTTGTTCGTGGAAAGTGAATTAGTCTATTATGAGCTGATCTGGCAGTGACTTAGAGTGACTGGTAGAAGATTATCGATAAGTTCTTCTCTGATTGATAAAGCACACTGCTAATCGATCTGTAGAGTACAGATGTCGAGAGTTGTTGGTGCCTGGTCTACCAGCCATAAGATTGCACTGAGTAATTTGGTCACTGATGCCATGGTGAATTATAAGATGACTCTTGGTTGTGCTTTCCAGATTTCTTATCTAATAGTAAGATTTTTCCATTCTGTAGGCATCCTTTGATCGGGCCAAAAAATGGGTTGAGGAGCTCAAAGCGCAAGGTACGTACCATTTTTTAAGGCAAATTGGCCTTTGCTTTTTTCTTTTTATCGTTAATAGGTTAGGGGACTTAATAGTGTAAGCACATGCCATCATTTTATGCTGAAGTCAGTCAACATTTCAATTTTTATGAGGCGGAACTATGAAATACTACACCGTCTATCCAATTTGAATCTTCTACCCTGAGTTGATACTGTATTGGCACATTTTTATTTTTCACTGACAAAAGCAAAAGGAGTCCATGCGGTTATGTTTTTACTCAAATCTATTGTATTATGTTGAGAAAATTGTTGCTTGAGAAGGAATAATATTAGTCGCATTCCAGCCTTCTGAGAAAGTTTGACAAATATTGGATAGATGGAGTATGAGAGATGGACAAAAAGTTTTATAATTTGATCTTATAGAGATTTAGAAACTTTGAAGAGGAAATAACATGATCTAGCTATCTGGCTTGATTTTCCTTGAAAGTGTCTTTATGTTCTTACCATTTCGTCACTGATGTCCTGTTGAATTTCGGCATTTGTTCGTGTTTTTTCAATGCTCCTTTTCTATATGGCATAAGGCAACGTAAATACTGTCATGGCCCTGGCTGGAAACAAATCAGATTTGTTGGATGCAAAAACAGTGGCATCAGAGGCAAGCATCTCTTTTCTCATCTTATTTTTACATCTCCTCTCTCTCTCTCTCTCTCTCTCTCTGTTGAGATTGGGTTCTTCGCGACTTGCTGTGCCTTAATATATATCTGCATTTCTGTGCATGCCTCTCAGTGTACAACTAGCACTTCCTTTAGTTCATCGCAGCTTCTACCCACATTTGTCTTCGTTTTTCAGTGATTTTCCTTTCCATGTACTCTTGCAAATCCTCATATCTGTTTTAAAAGGATTCTCTGAAATGATTATGAATTTTTTGCAGGATGCTCAAGTATATGCACAGACAAATGGTCTTTTCTTCATGGAGACTTCTGCAAAAACAGCAACTAATGTCAATGAACTATTTTACGAGATAGGTAAAAAGACCCTTGACATGAAAACATCTCTATAATTCTTTTACGCTATTAAAAAGAATATTAGATCTACGAGTATAGTCGCCAATGAGTACATTTCTTGGACCAAACAACACGGTCCACATTACAATAGACAAAATCTAGAAAACCTGTAAGCGCTTGCCTGCTTTCGGTGTTAGCTTCTTGATGAAATCACTAGAGTAATCGCGATCTTCTTCGATTCGAAAAATATACAGCTCTTTATTTTTAAGAAAACTAGTACATATTTTCTCGAATTTTATTTTTTGTTTGGTCAAGAACATTGAGGAAGAAAGCATGTTAAGGACTACAGTTGATGTATACATGTTACCTTGTGTCTGCAGCAAAGAAATTGCCTCATCTGCAGCCAACGCCGAACCCATCGGGCATGGTGCTTGTGGATCGAACAGCGGAGAGGGCTTCCAGCGCTTCTTGTTGCTCTTAAAAGTCGAGGCGGACTCCTCATTACCAAACAATTTACAAACATAATATGTCGTGTTGTGTCAAAAATTGTTCGATGGCTGTAGTGTGTATCATTCCTTTCATTCATTTAGATTTGTACAGGAGTGGATTATTCGGTCATCTTTGGCATCGCATTTCTTTGAAGCTATGAGATTCAAACATTTACTTTTATTATCTTTGGTATGATTAGTTTCGGATTATTAGTGAGAAATATATGTGATATTTGTGTTTTAGGACATAGATTCTCAGCATCAGTGGATTTAGAAAAAAGAAAAAAAAAAACAGAGAGCATTTGAAGTGGAGAATCCCAAATTGTACCATGGTGGAATAGACGATGATCGCCTATTATCACCTAAAACCAAATTAAATTTATAAAACCAAAAATTAAATTTTCAAGAAAATAAACGACTGAACTATTGAAATTAATTTTAATAATTGATTCTATTTTTTATTAAAATCATAATTTCTGTTTTCTCCATTATTCTACGAGAAATTCTGTCGCAATGAGAATAACGCTTGAATTATCAGAGACGAAGTATTAAAGTAATAAAGTATAAACAGTAAAATTCTAGAACATAAATAATAATTTTGCAAATAAAGAATTTCAATGCTAAAATTAGTTACAAAATATAAACTATCAGAATTAATATATAGCTTAAACTAAATAGTTTTGGACAAATTTCGAAGTATTAAATTATATAAATAAGTCCCATCAGGGCAACCCAGTGGTGAAGATCAATGTATAAAGAGTAAAGACCTCCAAATGAGAGAGGTCTAGGGTTCAAATCCTACTCCCTCTCCCCAACTCTCAAAAAATTATATAAATAATTTTGGTTTCATTTAACCATAGTACAAATATGGAGAATTATTAATTTATGACTTGAGAGATTAATTATCAATCTATAACCCCATAGATCGCCAAGAATCTCGATTTAGGACCCAAAAGTTTGCAAGATTCTCGATTCAGGACCTCCATACTTATCGACGTTAGTAAGCTATCCAACAAAAAGATGACGTGACCATTATATACTGTGAATAAATGATTACAGTTGAATTGAAGAGATAAAAAGTAAAAAACTTGTGGAAGAAACTACGTACTGTAAAGAAGAAGAGGAGGTAACGACTGCAATTTTATGACTTTATGAGATAATTATGATTGTAAATTTATAATTTAATGTTGATTTTTTAATTTAATTTTATTACGAGGGTGACGCCAATACGTAACGACTATATCATTTTTCGTTGGATGACTTACTAACATCGTTAAGTATAGAGGTCCTGAATTGAGAATTTTTGCGATCTTTCGGGTCCTAAATTAAAAATTTTGGCGATCTTTCGGGTCTTGTATTGATCATCAATCTTTTAGATCTTGAATCAACAGATAAACCATCTCTGGGGTCTTAAATTGATAATTCTCCTAAAGTTATTTTTTTGTTGGTTATTTTGGTTTCATGTAATCGAATCAAATTGTTCGGTCTCATGGATTATGATGCAACCGGGCTATGACCAGAAAAGCCCAGTCACAAAACTGGGCCATTGCAAACTTAGATTACTAAATTGGGCCCACCGAAAATTCCTAAAACCCTAAGGTTTATCCTTGCCCTAATCATAATCCAATCCTGGAGAAGGGGTATGGATTTAATCAAAATGCGATGAAATTCTGAGTCAAGAAAACCTCTATCCTGTAAGTAGCTCAACTTTGTTTCTGATTCCTCTCATATCAGTAAAAGTCGTGATGTTTGCTGTTCTAGATTCCTGCCTTTTAGTAAGAATCACATTCTCATCTTCGTACGAATTTACTCGGTGTATTTCGGGATTATTGCTGTCCGATTTCTGAATTGTATATGTTAATTCGAAGACTAAGAAAGTCTGTATGCTCAAAAATGATTGCCGGCTTCGATAGTCTCGTATTGTCCCATAAAAACCCGACCTTTTTGCACAACCCGCCATTTCAGACACCGTCAAGAATCCAGTTCTTGCACAGTTCAAATCCAGCCTTAGCCAATCCGAAGCAGTTTGTGATTAAATCCATAGCTCAGCCTTCATTATCCACTGATGGAAATTCACGTCTTGCTAAAGCCGATGCTCAAGCTGCACTGTTTGACTACCTGCATTCAACTAGGGGTTTGGGTTTTCTTGATTCTGAACATATCAGCAAGAATTCGCCTCGATTTCTCGAAGGCCTGATGGCCAAAGTTGAAACAGAGAAGGATATATTGACAGCACTATCTAGGTTCTTTAGGTACAATCCCATCAATGAGTTTGAGCCCTTCTTCGAGAGTATAGGGTTGAGCCCGGTAGAGTTCCCTACTTTTCTACCGCGAGGCTTGATATTTTTAAGTGATGATGAGCTCTTGCTTGATAATTATCACACCCTTATTGATTATGGTGTGCCTAGGAGTGAAATAGGGAGGTTCTATAAAGAAGGGAATGAAATATTTAAATACGAGTATGGTGTGTTGGGTAGGAAATTGAGGGCTTATGAGCAATTAGGAATGAGTAGATCATCCATCATAAAGCTTATCAGTTGCAGCCCTAGGCTCTTGGTTGGTGAAGTTAATAATGCCTTTGTAGGTGTTCTTGAGAGAGTTAAAGAATTGGGTTTTGATGGTGATTGGATTTGTGGGTATCTATCTAGCAAAAACACGTATAATTGGAACCGAATACTAGATACGTTGCGTTTGCTTCACGAACTAGGATTCAGTGATGCTCAAATTAGTGCATTATTTAAGGAAGATACTGCTTTATTGCTTTCAGGATGTGGGAAGCAAGTCTATGTCGTGGTCGGTTCGTTACTGGAATTAGGCCTAAAGATTGATGAGGTTTTTTCTCTTGTACTAAAAAGCCGGTTGATTCTATCTCCCAAATGCGCGAAGAACTTTGCGAAAGCACTGCATTTTCTATACGAAATAGGAATGGAACCCGAAAATATCGGAAAGATTATCTCCACACACTTAGAACTCTTGGCCTCACACTCCTTAAAAGGACCAAAAACGGTGCTCAAAGAGTTCAATGGCGATAAGTATCGCTTATGTCAAGCCATTCAAAACGATCCAACGGCATTCTTCAACTTGGCATTCAAGGCCAACAAATGCAATGCTGAGTTTGTGGCAGCCAGGAATCCAAATAACATTGTGGAGAAAACAGATTTCTTGCTGAGGCTTGGCTACCTCGAAAACTCGGAAGAGATGGTGAAGGCGCTGAAACGGTTTCGTGGCAGAGGAGATCATCTACAGGAGAGGTTCAACTGCCTTGTAGATGCTGGTTTGGATTTCAACACAGTTTCAAGCATGGTGAAGCAGGCCCCGACGGTTTTGAATCAGACGAAAGAGATTCTTGAAAAAAAGATCGATATGCTGAAGAACAAGTTGGGGTATCCTGTGGAGTCAATAGTTGGTTTTCCTTCATATCTTGGGTATGATGTGGAGAGGATTAGTTTGAGATTTTCTATGTATGCATGGTTGAGGAAGAAGGGCTCTGCAAAGCCTATGTTGTCAGTGAGCACACTTCTTGCTTGCTCTGACTCTAGATTTGTTAAGTATTTTGTGAATGTGGATCCTCAAGGACCTGAGATGTGGGAGAGTTTGAAGAACTCTTTCATTTCTGGCTGTGGTGAATGATGATGTCTATTTTTTTTTATTTTCGAGTGTTATTTGGTTTCATTCTTATTCTTTTTGGAGGAAGGTGACTTGTGATTAAATTGTTGTGAATTAGATAGAATCATGATGATGAAATAAATATAAGGAACCCATCGGGATGTTTGCTAGAGATAATTTTGATGATATAAATTATAGGTAACAACTCGCACGGATCTTGTTATTATCGTGTTAATGACACAATCTGCTAAGACAATCTCCATGCGCTCTATTAAACATCTTTTCGATCTAAATACGATTCAATCTTTAAAAGTCCCAAACACAAATAATTATAAATTCAACACAGACAAAGTAGTGATCATATGATAATATGAATTAAGAATATTTGTAAATGATAGGGACACTATTCAATGATTTTGCTAATTATTAAATAAAAAATTATTGGCTTATTACTAGATATCTGAATATGATCCGTTTTAACGGATAATCCAATTTGATAGCAACCGACATAAAATTTAAGTGGTTTTATTGGGTTGATACGAATTCGATAAACCTACACATTAACAAAACCTAAAAATCTACATGTTGCTATGCATGTGTTCATGTTGGACCTTCGCATGTGAATCCTACATTTTGGATTCACAAAGACGAAAAAAGAATTGGAGTGTGGTGTGTGGATGATGCTATTGGATTACTAATGATGGATCGAATAAGTCTACTATCTCAAGGTGAAGTGATAAGCACATTTTCGATGATCTAAAAGGTTAAAAGATTGAGTCCATGTGGAGACATCGAGATGATATTTATTTAATATTGTATTTAAGTTTTAAAAAAAAAGATGGATCGACTTACATTCAATTTGGGCTTAGGTAGTTTGTTGGGCCTTAATTTAGTAATTACTTGGGCATAAATAGTTAGCGAGGGAGGACTGTATATAAATTAAGTAGTGTGCTTCTATACTGTTCCAAGAAAAAGTAGTGTAGTTCTATAAAATATTATACTTGATGTATGTCAAAAATCCAGAGTCAATAAATCTTGAATTTAAGCACCACGTCAAGTTAAATACTAAAAGAAAGATTTTCAATACAATTGTTATTTTATCAATCAAATCTACCAATTACTTTATAATAAAATATTCAATGTTATCATATTTCACTATTAATTTATTTTTCTAAATTGTTATATTACATATGTTTTGACCTCATAATTTCATGGCTGTCTCATTAAAAAAAATTAGTATTTCACCCGCGCCATGCTTGAGAATATAATTATATGTATTTTAATTTTTAAATTTGATAAGATTATTTATAATTATAAATATCATGTGCACAATTATAATTTTCAAATTGAAAAATCTCTCCAATCAAAGACAAAATAAAGTCTTTGAATTAATAGCTCACTAAATAAATATACACAAGTTTTGACTTCATAATTTCATGGCTGTCTCATTAAAAAACTAGGTTTTATTATTAGGGGAGGCACAGTTGTATGGCCCACTAATGTCTTTGTTTGTATCGCCTCTTTCTCTGCTCTGACATAACCTCTGACATTGATTTTTTAAACCCTTTTTGTCATTTTCTATGTTGTTTCTCTGCATCTCCACTTCCATTATCCGACAATTTCTAATTTATTCCTTTAAAAAGAAAAAAAGAAACAATTTCTAATTTATTCTCTAGGTGCTGCCACCTCTCTCTCACAAATAGTTCATTTTTCAACAAATATATCATCATATTTTATAAAATAGTTCTGTATTTATCATTACAAGAATCCAGACCGTTGATGTGAGAAGACAAAAATAAGGGAAAATTCTATACCATAGTTGTAGGTACTGGCTGCAATACTTATAATTGTGTGGATTTTGCGTGGGATTCGCGCAAGTTTATAATCTGATGTGAGTATGGATGCACTGTCCACAACACTGTCAAATACAAAGATTTTCCCCATAAATAAATCAATAAGCCATCCTTTGGGTATTGTGAAATTGCACAATTTCAAGAATGCAAATGCGTGTAATTATTGTTGTAACTAGTTATTTAGGATAAAGCCATTATAATTCTTGAATCGAGAGAAATTCCAAATATTCCCACTTTATTCTTATATGTTTGTATTTTCGTAACATCTATGAAAATAAAAGCTCCTTGCTCCACTATTTCAACAGACCCCACATCTATTATGTTGGTTTCTTTTTTCTTTTTTGTCACAAATTGAATGCAATCTTGGCAAAACCGAGATTCTTTTGTGCCATAGTGATAGAGTTTATTATATATTTCTATATAATTCAGTGGTTGCAAAAAATGATAATAATTTACTATTTTGAATACAATTTAGTTTTCCAATACAATAATACAGGATTATGCAATGTGGGTCTTGTTTATTTAAGTAAGATTACATTCTTCAGAAAAGGGAAATAATTAGGGCAGCGAAGAAGAACATGTGCCCGCTGAAGTAATATTTATATATTAATCAAAATAACATAAAAGAAATGGAGGGCTAAAATCTATTTATAGTTTCACATGGGTTGGCAATTTTTTAAAATATATTATAATTTATTTGTTCAAATTTATAGCGTCAAACTGCACAACCAACCCACTTTTGAATCGTGCTCAAGTTGGCCATAACTTTAATAATTAAGTTTGTTAGAATACTAATAAATTCTCGATTATGAATGGGTGAAATATACGTTAATATTTATCGACAAAAATTTGCGTTAGATCATCTAAATAATTACGTGGATCTAAATAGTTATTTTCATCGACCCAAACATAGAGCTGTGTTGGATCCCAAACTTAAATCCATATCACTCTTGAATTTTAGACCAAAATTCGGTTAAATGATTTAGTTGGATGGAGTAAGTATTATTATATTTAATAGAAAAGGCCTTTTGCTCTCAAGTTTCGTGTAGGTGAAATTGCTTTCAACAACAAAATTTTTCCATTTTTATGAGCTGTCTCTGATTGTGATTCACGCCTTTGCTTTCATACTTTTCCTTTCCCGATTCGTCTCTCTCTCCCTCTCTCTCTCTCTCTCTCTCTCTGTTTGTGTGTGCATGATCATATAGGGCTTTTTTTTTTCAGAATTTGCAGAACTTTATTAACATCGTCCCTGAAGAATCGTGGCCTCTTGCGCTTTGTATCGGAATCACTCTAGGAAAAAGGTCAGATTTCAATTGCTTTTTAGAATTTTCAGCAGTACTTTTACTGTTTCACACACACACACACACACTTACACTCTGGAATTGTGCATGTAGTGTTGGAATTTTGTTTTTGGTCGATGAGACGATCGGATTTGGGATTGGTAATTCTGGATTTGAGCTGAACTATGCAAGAGAAAACATTCTCTTCTCGATTTTTTAATGTAAAAATTTTGAATTTTTTTACATATCTTTCTTCTCAAGCAACTTATTGATTCAATGCACAGTCAGCTCCCCGAAATTTGTATCTAGTTTTTAATGGTCGATTATCATTGTTTCGATTGTTTTCCTTTCATTTCCTTAAATCTCACGCTACGTAATTCTTGATTGAATCGCAGCCAATATATAATTTATTTATTTTCCTTTTTATGCTCTGTTACAGGAAAGGGATGTTGGATCTCAGTTGCTTGGGTTTTAAGTGATTGAAGTTTGTGAAGTTGAATGGATATGGATTGCTAGGGGCTAATTGTGCTGGATTGATTTGATTGCATAATCATCAAGATCGAATCTCGAATGGAATTGCCTTGTTTTAAGCATTTGAAATTCTTTGGATTGCATATGAATTCTCTACTGTACAAATGTGTGTTCTTTTTTGTCTTTGCTTTGGTTATTAGAGCATTGTGGCTGCCTAGATTCTCGAGTATTCGTGGTATTGAGCAGAACAAGATGCTTCCTTTCAACAGTGGATTGAATTTAATTCGAGAAAATGAGAGTGGAAAATCAAAGTTTTTGGAAGTTCCTCAAATTGTATGGGGTTTGAATAATCAGAAAATTGCATTTGCAAGAGCTTGTTTAACTGCACGAATGCTGAATCGAACGCTTCTGATGCCTAGTTTGAGTGCTTCCTTATTCTACAAAGAGGTTGATCAGCTGAAGCCCATTTCATTTGATAAAGTCTTCCAATTCGAAGAGTTCAATTCCCGTTGTAAGGGGTTTGTTCAGTTAGGCCGTTATTCAGAAGTTTCAAACAGAACAGATGTTTTCGAGCTTCAAAAGGGCAGTGGACGGAGATGGACGGTTGAAAAAGATTTAGAGCAGTTAAGAGAGTTCGGCAAGAATCCCAACTATGAAATCATCCAAGTAGTTGGCAAGAATCCCTTTTTGTGGCACGATCATTGGCCAACTAAAGACTATGCAAGGATCTTTGAGTGTTTAGTTTTGGTGGAAGACATATCTAGAGAAGCTGATGAGGTTGTCTCCAAGATTCGAGAAATTGGGCTTCAAGAACGACGCAGAGCTAATCCATCGCAAAACGATATCAAGACATCATCTCAACCCGTGCCTTATGTAGCTGTCCACATGAGAATTGAGAAAGACTGGATGATACATTGCAAAAAGCTGGAGCAGAGATTGAATGTGAGTGAAATCTGTAGTAGCAAGGAGCAAATCACGCAAAGGATCGGTAACATTGTAGGATTAAAACCTCCAATTGTTGTATACCTCGCTGTTGCTGATGATCTTCTCGAAGATAGCTCCATTCTAACTGGATGGGGCGAAGGTCTTCTTCCTTTCGAGAAGAAGAAGTTAGGCGTTTTTGATACCTACAAGAAGCATCCCTATTTGATTCAATCAGCTATCGACTATGAAGTATGTTTGAGATCTGATGTCTTTGTTGGGAACACCTTTTCAACATTCTCTAGCCTTGTAGTTCTTGACAGGACTCAATCAATGATTAGAATGGGGCTCAAGGAACAGTGTGGATTAGATGTTAGAAGGCCTTCGTATGCCTACAACTTAGAAGGCGAATCAAATGGTCCACGTCCATGGGCGACTAATATGTCGGATGTGAGCCTCCAAGCCATTAGTTATGGTTCAAATCACATTTCTTGCTGATGTAGAAAGTATGAGGTACACATTTTTGGTCCTGTATATCTCTAGTATTAGCCAATTCTTTGATCTGCTATTGGAATTTGTTTGTTCATCCATCAAGCTACAGCACAGAACTATCATACATTGTAAGTTATTTTTCCCTTTCTTTTGTTGGTGTGAGAATCATATGGTATAAACATTCATTGATCTCCCTGATTAAGTCACTTAAATTTGAAGTTGAACGTCGATTGGATTCGCCTAAAGTGCTCGACTGCTCGTCTTCTGGTAATACATTTTTGGTATGTGTTGTTGGATGACAATGTATAGCCTCGTGAATGTTAGTTGGAACACTCGGTTTCTTGCATTTTCACTCCTTTTACAGTTGTGTTGTGTTGCTTTGGAGCTGGTCCTCGGCACTTTTGGATAGGCATTTTTATCAGTTGGCATCATTAAATAGTGATATTTTTGGGTGTTGATCACCCATTACACCCTTGTCTTGCACTTCGTGGTACACAAATGTGTTACACGTTGATTTTTTTTTTATTATATTTTAGTTAGTGTTTTTTTAATTTAATTTGTATGCTTTAGTTTAGTTTTGCGGATTTTACGTAATTTTATTAAATCCAAATTGGGTTACATAATATGCTTTTCATTTGTTGATAATTGCTGACTATAAAAAAAATGATTATTTTATAACAATGCTCTAAAATAATTATGTGTCCTAATTGTATTTGATAACATCGTTGCGATATTCGTAAAATTAAACTAAAGCATACAAATTAAAATTGAAAAAATATTAACTAAAATATAATAAAAATTGAATACGTTATACAAAGGTATAACTGAGATCTACTCTCTTTTAGAGCATCGTCATCCATGAAATCTTTAATTCTACTCATTCTACATGTGAATTTAGGACTCAACGGTGATTGGATAAAATATCCAAGCATATTAATGATTCGCGATCAAATGGAAGCATATTATTTAAGTTCAAGTTTGATACATTTGTCTGCTCCTAACTTCATTTGCATGGCACATTTAAAAACTGTAAATTTTTATGTTAAGAATAGTGTAATTTGCTTAATTCTCAGTATTAGAATTAGAAAATATACTTTTAGATGTATATAATTACAACTTTTTTCTTAGTTGGGGGAGAGGGAGTTGATATGTGAGTCTCCACCATTGGTGCGTTCCCGTTCCGGAATGGACAATTAGAAAATTATAGATATGAGGAAAGTGGCATGGCTTGTTTTCTTTCAACAATTTGTGCATGAATCCAAGTCAAACATGGAGCATCTCATGGGCTTTTATTTCAATTTCAGTGTATGAGGAAAATTTTTAGGGAAGCAATGGGTGGGCCCTGGTTATTCCAATTAATTAATGCACATTGCTTTCTTTCGAGTACAAATATTTCTTTTTTATAACACAGACAAATATCGTTTGGGCTGCCCCCCCGAAAATGACAAATATTACGACAGCAGATATAAATTAATTCCCATTTCTTTCCTACTTTGATAATTTCCTCAAGTTTACAAATAATTTTTGTCTAATCTAATCCCAAATAATTACGGCAAGCTCTTTACTCTAGTTTAGCTTCATTCTAGTGTTTTTGGAGAGGTTCGGATCTTTTTCTCTTTTCAGGATTTGTGCTTGATTGTCTCTTAATCGACAGAAAATCCTACATGAAAGCTAAAAGACCTCTTCTTCGAAACATGATATAAAATAAAAATAAAACATATGCTATATCATTCTGTTGGATTAATGTAACTATTTTGGATCCTCTATTACATAATGATGTTATATTCCACGAACTTTTGACACGTGTATTAATTAAGGGTGATCAATTATGTCGAAATATTTCCTTATTATGAACGTGATTGACTTCATTAATTTGTACACACGTCAATAATCCGAACAATATAACATAATGTTTGACAGTAATGTAACAGGGGACCTGGATCAGGAATATAACAGAGTTTATCGTGCGGTTCGCATCGCAATTAGTGACTGTGGATTATATTTGTTATTTATTTATAATAAAGGAAAAATAGAAAAGTTAAGCCACTTGCCCTTACTACAACGCTTTACTATAAGAAATCTAACTTGGCTACCGCTCGGTGATGTCTTGAGCCTTTGCAATAACACTTGACGCAGTAACATCTCCTATATATGTATTGTAATGTAATTGATGTAAATGAAGCATGAAAATTCTTTTGCTAGTGTTGAAAATAAACTCATATATTAATTATTTGTTTAAAATCTCACATGTAAATATGAATATACAATTCCTTCTAAATATATATATATATATATATATAATTTGACCTACGAAGTCAATAGAAAATATATTCATAGGGTTATAACACAATCAAGCACGCACGTTGAAAAGAGAAAAAAATCTCAATCATATATCTTATTGATATGGGGGTTCGGATTCATTCTTATTTCTCATGGGAGAATCTTTTCTTATATGATTTACTTCTTGTATCAACATATCTATTCAAATGAAAAATTGGGGCAATCCGATGCTATAATGTGCACAAATGGCCAAGAATAGTAAGATTCGAAGCAATTATCGGACAAATGCACTCAAATCTCTATGTACATTTCAAATACATATGGCTTAATGTAAACTGAAAAACTCATTATATATTTGGTATACTTGTCACACTCTCCTTCCATCAGGCTGCATTCCAAGTTTATATACATACATATATACGTATCGTTAAAATCATCAAGACATGAATTGTGGACTGTAATATATACAAATATACATACGATCGATTGAGAATATATCGTTGGTGGATCTACTAATCGCAGATTTCACGTTGCCCATATCAGAGTAGTTGTAATCATGCACCCAAAAGAGCTAACTTCAACACCGTCACGTTAGCACCTAGGGGTGTAAACGGGTCGAGCCGAGCCGAGTATCGCCAGGCTCGAGCTCGAGCTCGATTGCCAAACTCGAAGCTTGAGCTCGACCGAGCCCAAGATTTTCGAGCTTGAGTTCAGCTCGGTTGAAAGCTCGACAAGCTCGAGCTCGATATATATTTTTTTAATCCTATTTTTCCTATTTTTTTAATCCTGTTTTTCCAAAATCAATAAAAATTCAATCATA
>AYJT01073408.1:0-14377 GCA_001278415.1 Ocimum tenuiflorum
TAGATGAAATAGGACAGAAAGGATGGCTTTCTTTTTTTGTGAAAAGAAGTGAGTTAAAACTTCATCCCAAACTTACTACCGTGCATGAGACTTTCATCTCACACGGCTCCATTCGATTTCTCCTGTCAACTTTGCGAAGTCAAGCGAAATAGCCAAGCCAGTTAGTAGAGAGGCAAGGTGACCACAGGGAAAGAAAAGAGAGGCAAAATTGCTTTCAATGGTGAAATTTAAATATGGAAATAACTTTGGCATGCATGAAGATTTGTGTGTTTTATTTAACTTCTTTTTATTTACTTCTTCCCCTTTTTGCATATTTTGTGACTTTGGCCAATACTATTTTGTGCAGGTAAATGGATATGAATTGGGCAGAAGTGAAACTGAGAGGAAAATGAAAGAAGTAATCTATAATATATGATATTATATATATACAGCAACTTTCACTTTCATGAGAAGTGGGGTTTCTGTGAAGAAGACTTTCAATTGTAAAGAGAAGGTGGTTGATGGATCTTGGTGGGATTCTCTGCCGGCCAGCGGCGGAGCATGGTGGCGCCGCCACACCACGGTGATCTTATTAAAGTTGTACTTTTCTTTTTCTTCTTTCTTTTTGGATGGAAAAGGTTTTACATATTCCTGCTTGAGTTGTCGGTGGTTTATTTTTGTTGTGAATGTTACGTATTATATATTTTTGTATATCTTTAAATTTCAATTTAGTGGTGGGTCTTCAAATCAGTATCATTTATGTCTTTTATTGGAAAATTTAGGCCGAGTCGTAGACTTTTCGTGTGGAGCCATTTTTTTTTTTTGCAGCTACTTTTTTGGTTTTTGTTTCTGGAACTTTGCAGAGTAGTTAATCGGTAGAGATTTTTTATTATACGATATTGTTACACATTGTGTTATATTGGATAGATAATTAAAACCTACACTAATTAGTAGAGATAAATTGTATTCTTAATAAAGAAAAATTTTATTATGATTTTCATTAATTAGTACACGTGTTAATCATTCGGATAGTATAATACAATATGTAATATCCTTGAGGGAATCGCAATCGATAGTTAATGGGTTCTCTTCCTGCACATACTTTTCATTATGATTATTCTTATTATACAATTTAATGATACTTTTATTAAACGGATATTTGTAGTAATTTTGTTGAATTATATTTTATTAGTTATTGTCTAAATGTATGTTATAATATAAATAAATAAAAAAGAAAGAGTAAATAAGCGCTCGTTTGACATCGTCACGGGTACGAGAAAGAAAAGCATGACAGAGTCGAACGTTGAGATAGATTTTCCTAACATCAAAAACTCGGAATAGATTTACGATTTGACTAAACTCTTGGCATATTTCTTCCTATTTAGCCTCAGAGAGTTATTTTGAACGTGAATTTAGAGTTTTAATCGTTTATGCGTAATGCTTGTTTCTTTCTATTCAGTTTTGCCGGACTAAACCCTCCCCCCAAATCAACGTTTTTCCCTTGTGTGTTTAGTAGTTAGGTACGTGTGATCGAATCCTTTATGTCGGCAAGTTGTGAAGAAGAAGAGAGGTTGAGAATGAAAGAGTGAAAGAATTAAAGACGAAGAAGAAGACTTTAAGAAGAAAGTCAGCACACTAATCAATATAAGAAAAAAAAACCGTAAACTTTAAGTGAAAAATACGTTTTTATTTGTCTTTTCTCCATTAAAATGCCTTTAAATGGTAGTTGCAGTCAACAAAGAAAAATGGTAATATATTTTAAAGTGTAAATTTTTAGATCTATCTTTTTGAATTATATTAGTTTAATGTATGAACTTTTACATATTGTTATTATGAATTATTGTTTAGTAAAATTATCTAAAATTTCATATAAATGTACAAAATATCAACAATTATTCAAATATAAGATGAATTTGTTTTTCCAGCATTGGAAAATTGAGTCATGTATTGAGTTATGAATTTATATTTATAGCTTGATAAAAAAAAATTAATTTTGAACCTTATCAAATACGAGGATTTACTAAGTTTTCCGATGCCAAAAATTGAAAATCATCCTATATTTGAACAAATTTTGATAGTTTGTACATTTATACAAAATTTCAGATAGTTTATATTATTTTTGAAAAAAAAGCATAGATTAGAATGTAATTGAATATTTTTCCTTATATTTTTGTTATGTAAAAATTTAATGTAGCACCCCCCCTCCCAAAATCCTGGATCCGCCACTGAGCTTAATTTCGGGAAGAAAATTAAATCCTCTTCTATTATGATCATGATTGAATTGTATTGGTGATGTTTGTTGTTTCTCATTTGAAATAAAAAAAACAATGAAACATTCGATTAAATTCATGAGCCTTTAAACTATTTGATAATGAAGTTTGACTTAGTGATAAATGAGTTAGCTTGAACAAGATACTACTTAAATTGATTTAATTCGATTACGCTTGAATATTCTTAGGAAGTCTCTATTTGTAATATATAATATGAACAATTATTATATAAAATTAGTTGAAATAATATGGGTCTTAATACCCCTGGACTACTTTATATCATTTTAGCGATCCAAAAACATAATATCAGAATTCTAGATTAATTCTTGAAGGTCCACTTGCATGAAATTTTATCACAAACCAAATATTATTTGCGACTTCATTTCAAAATCAATGACTATACATCACTTTCCTACTACACCATCCCACATTGCTTTGGTGTCGGTCGAGAGATGACTCGATTATTAATTAAATGCCTCAAGTTAGTGAAATAAAAACTTTTATCACTTGAAAGTTTTTAAAATAGGATAAAAATATTATTTTTAGTTCATGCATATTGCTTGGTTGAAATATCACCATTTATCCCACCATTTGTCTAATTAAGAGATTGTATCCTACTATTTAAAAGTGAATAAATTTCATCGCACGGTTTGATTTCGTTACCCTCTGTGATTGACGGTGTTAATCCAATGACTTGTCATACGTTAAAAATTACATGTGGTGCCGAAATGGCACCAACATGGAATTTTTTTGTCTTTTTTTTTTAAATTAAATTTTTAATTTGGTCAAAATTTAAAAGAAAAAGAAAAATCCATAATTTCCCCTCTTCTCGCTTTTTCCACTCCTCTCCAGTTGTACATCGTGTATAAATTAATTTATGCTTTTTAGGGTTTGTGTGGCTTTAATTGTTGAATTAATTTATGTTTTTTTCCCTTATTTTCGTCATTTATTTAGTAATGTCTAAGGTATTAATAATTTTATTTTTCATTTTTTCCTTTGGAACAATTTATGTCTCTCACTTTGGTCACCTTATCTCTGCTGAAAAATGAATACCACAAAAAAGAATCTGCATGATTGAAATTGCTCTTCTCTCTTGACTTTCGATCTCATCACTCCCTCTTCTTTCTCTCATCGACGGAAGCAACCGAATAACATTTTTCCGGTTAGTCTTGGAAAAGGTCAGTCCGTACATTCTTTGTATAAATTGCAGCTGTAAATTATAGAGTTGAGTTTATACTTGTTTCTTTGGTTTTAATCTTATAAAGCACCTTCTTCTGCAAGGAAATTAAGTCTTACGATCATGCTTCTTTAGCAGCATCAGCTATTTCTCATCTAAAAATAATAATAAAAAAGTATAATTATCGATTTAGGACCCCCAAATCAAGATGATTTATCTGTCGATCTAGGATCCAAAAGATTGATTGTCGATCCAGGACTCGATTTTTTATTCAGGATCCAAGAGATTGCAAGTTTTTCGATTCAGGACCTCCATATTTGACGGTGCTAGTAAGCGATGATGTGATTTTAATGTATCGTTGCAGGGGATGGCAGAAACTGCGGCAAATATTCTTGGACCGGTTGTTAGAGAAGCAGTGAAATGGGTGGGTCTGTTGCTTCTCCACCATCATCACCACTCTGGAAAACGAATCCCGAAAACGACAAGCCACGACACAAGACCTGCAGGGGAGAGTTAGCACAGCAAGAGATGACGTACGAATCATCTCCAGTGAGGTTGAAATTTGGTTAAATGATTCCGAGGACATGAAAGATGAAACAGGTGCACTTTTGAATGAAGTTCCAGATGTGGGAAGTGGTTGTCTGAAGTTCAAGCTCGTTTTTCGCTTAGCAGGAGAGCAGCATCGAAATGCCTGCAAGTTTAGCGAAGATGATATAGAGCTCCAGCAGCAAGGGAAGCAGTCCCGTTGGGGACCACGTATGAGTTGGAATCCAGAAAACAAATCGAAGAAGAACTCATGGCTACTTTGGTCGGCGGGGATGTGAATTTGGTCGGGATATGTGGAATGGGTGGTCTAGGAAAGACTACCATGGCCAAGAGAATCATGAACAGATTCAGGTTGAAATTGGAGGATCATTGGGTTTGCTGGAGGATCTTGGGATACCTTGCAGCAACAAAGGGTGCACGATCCTCTTAACATCCCGAAATGGTGATGTTTTGAGGGCAATGAATGTGGAGATGGTTTTTGGAATGGAAGCAGACGGGTGGTTTCTGTTTCGAGATAGGAAAATATTGCATCTTTACGATCTTCCAAAATCAGGAAAGATATGCGATGGAGGAGTTTATTTCCATCCGTAATCTTCCGGCACTAAAACAATTATGGAAGAGCCCTCCACAGCAACAAGTTCTACGTATCTGGGAGTGTGAGATGATGGGAAACAATGATAGTCATCGTATCACAAAAATCTTCCCAAAACTCAAGGTTGTTGAATTGGAGGATCTGCCAAGCTTCTGTGAAGGCATTGAATTCCCTCAGCTAAGACAAATGGCGGTTAGATCATGTGGAAAACTGAAAATGGCGAAATGGGAAGTAATGACAACAGTTTGGGAGACATCCAATCTCGTAAATCTCAAAGTATTCCACGTATGGGGCTGTGATGAGATGGCACAAGTGATTAAAGATGATGACAAGACTGGCATGATTGGTGCATAATGTAATGACGAGAAACAACAAGTGGAGGAGACGACGGCGACGCAAGGCAGTGAAGAGGACCAGGAAAGTGGGGGTGAAACAGAGCTGATAATTCTGCAACCATTTCAAGTGGTAATTTAGTAGCACTCAATTTCCCCTACATCTTAATTCAAACCATATTTAGACGCAAATATTTGTCAGTTTGAATTCTCTACCATAAAATTTACAGAGATAAATGTGAGAACATCGTGCGAAAGTGATATGTGAGTATGTCGCTATTGTGTGGCTGTTACAGACAAAATTAAGGATTTATTTGCAAGCTAACAATTTCCCTTCTGCAATGTGAAAATGGTCAGTTTCTAGCAATTTACCTCACTCGTCTGACTTCACTGTCACTCTATCCTCTGCAACTAAGTTTTCAAGTGAAGTAAAGAAAAGATGCTTTTGAAGGTTTTTGATCCTTTCCACACTTCCACTCGTTTACGATTTCACCCTTTGGAGTCGTGTAATTTGATCGACTTGCATGGCGAACCGATTGTTACTCGTGGCGTTTGTTTCTGATGTTCATGTTGTCACCATACACGTCCATTTGTGCTGAACACACCTGCAAAAACTTGTCATGTAAAATATTTGTAATTTTCTTGTGTTCAAAGCTTCGTCGTTTGTTCGTTTGGTGCCGAAGCTTCTCCTGGAGAGTTTTGTTGTATAAGGTTTTTAATTACACTCTAACTTTCATGTTCAGTTTGAGTCTGTTGTTCACCATTTGTATAATGGTGAATTTATTCTGTTTAATTAATCTTTAAAAATTAATTCCGGAATATCGGTTTGTCAGATTTCAGAACAGATCGCACCATGTCATATGTTTGGACTACTGCTTGATAGTCGACAATCGGTTATTTTTCACAAGTGACAGGAGTGGGGTATTTAGACACGAGTTACAATGAATATCCACTATTATAATGTGTGCAGTCAATGTTCCTAAGACGTGCATTGAGTCTTGGACGTGTGGAAGTAGCCATTGGTAACTGTCACCCATTATCCACGTTTTCCGCAAACGGGCTAACTTCTTCGAGGACAATCTGATAAAGGCTTCAAGTTTTGCTACATTCGGGTTTGATTCCTGAAAGCTTAACTTTGAGCTCGAACCTCTTGATCATGACCGATCGCTTCGGACTCAACTGTGATATGGTTCGGACTTAACTTTAGCGGATGTAAGCCCGCTTGTTTATAAGTTGACTGAGTAGTGGCCTGTGTTTGAGCCTCTAAATATTGTGTAATTGAACTAAGTCATTTCTTACCCCCAACAGCATTAACACAACATGACAACAATGTTAATAATTTGACAACAATCCAATCCAATAAACACCATGACTCAACCCTAATTTTATATGTTATACCTAACTCTATATAATAACCTTAATTTAGAAATTATTAAATAAAAGAAAAATATTTTTGTATAAATTTCTTAATAGATATCTGAATACGATACAAAGTTTTTATGTCCTTATCGAATTAACATGATAATAACACAAATCCGTTAAACCTCAACACCAACCTATTATTACCATGCGGGTTCATGTCAGATTATGGTATCGTGTAACGTGGAGCATCGATCAATCAACATTTTCATGGTTCATTAAGTTTCAATAATAAGGAAGTGCAAATAAAGCACGCTACTCAAAGGTGGAGTGTCGATCAACAATTTCAAATACAGTACATAATCAAATATCCTAATAACAAAAGAGTACGTTGCCACCACTACTCCCACGGATCAATAGGTACGCAGTTTTACAAATCACCTTGTTACGACCTCAGTTCCCTCGTACTCATCTACGATCATGACTTCTATATAATCCGTTGAGTAATTGATAGAATTAATTGTAACGACTTCTATTCCCTTGTAACAATCAACGACCATAATCTCTACATTGTGATAACCCATTGATATTAGATGAAATATATGAAAATAAGGAGGAGGTGAATTAGTGAAGAAGAAGACGGGTAGAAGTGGGGAAGAAAGAACTTGAGGGAGAAGAGAGTTTTGATTTAATTCTTGCTTAATCATCTCAATACAAACTTAGGTTATATATCTACAATCCTAAATAAAACGGGCCTAAACAAATGGGCCAACATATTTAATAAACTTGGGCTAGGTACACGGCACACCTCTATCTCTATCAATCTATGTACAATACAAGATGAATCAATCTATCACTAACTACAAGAAATCAGTTACAATTAAAATCAAAATTGATATGAATATACTATAATATATTAAAATTTATTATTAATTTCTTAATGGAGCGATAAGTAATATTCGAATGTGATCCGAATTCGATTCGAATTTTTTGTGTTCTTATCGGATCGATCCGATATTATCCATATCCGATAAAC
The DNA here is from genome assembly GCA_001278415.1 of Ocimum tenuiflorum. Classification (NCBI taxonomy): domain Eukaryota; kingdom Viridiplantae; phylum Streptophyta; class Magnoliopsida; order Lamiales; family Lamiaceae; genus Ocimum; species Ocimum tenuiflorum. The sequence goes on from AYJT01073408.1 coordinate 7,292, forward strand.
CTATACTCAAACCCATAATTATTGCGTGAATTCGTATTGAATTATCGGATCGTGTCAGAAATTCACATTTAGGTATGATCGAGGTGTGAAGATGAGTCTGAGTTGCAAGTGGGGCCTAAGTTTCTTAACTGATATTAATAGTATGATAATGGAATATGTTTGCAGCTAATGGCCCATCTTGCGATACGACTCAAGATATTTATCGAACACATGGTGGGCAATAAAATCATTTTCGTGTCGGGTTCGTGTTATTGTATTTATCATATTGGGTTCTTATAAGACCACTATCATGTTCGTGTCGGGTTCTTGCCGACCATATCCGTAACAAGTTATATTCGTGTTGGATCTTAACGGGACGTGTCACTAATAGGTCGACACGATACTGACCCAACACGTACGCATTACCACCCCTACACTATCACATTATATATGTCGAATGAGAGATGAAAATGAAATTGTACATATTTCATATTTCAATATAACAATAGTATTTCCTTGAGAATTTTGTTAAATATACATGTTGCACAAACCTAATCTTTATAAAAATCTGTTTGGAGAAAATACAAGAGAGAGACCAAAATGTGCAAATCAGAAATATCTCCAGCAATGATATTAATTCAATGGGAAACTACGTACATTTCCTTTCTTCATCCCCTCCATGAACAACAAATGCTCCTGTAAACAACACAAAGCCAAGTTCGTCTTGCTTCAGATTTATTAGCTTACGCGAAAGACAACGAGGTATGAACGTTGGCTCTTGTGACGTATAAGATGCTGAAGCTTAGCATGCACAGTTGCTAACCACCTAAGCATGTTTTCATTTCCAAACAATGTCCCCTAAAAATTGAAGTGCAGGTACACCTCTGATTTCTACATCAACAAGAGGTGCTTGTATCAGTGCCAAACTGGCCAGCTCTGGATCACTTTGGATCAAGCCAAGGGCTCGCGTTTGATCCTGAAATATGATGAGTTCAACATCAGTTCTAGGTGAACGGGACTTCAGCTTTTACATCTACAGTTATCCTTTACTGTCCACGCGTCGAAGATATTATGTGTTGAAAATTTGAAACACTTATGATGTACCTTCCTCTTCATTTCACAGAATTTGCAGCCAGAGGCCGACGGGGGAAGAATTTGGTTGACGACAAGTCTCTTGACAGGAACACTTTCTTTCTTTAAAGACGCGCTTAATCTTGATGATTCGCTGATTGCCATCACCTGAAATGTAAGATTTTTGAATTACGGACATGAAAGCATAATATCTTCATAAAATTCTTTCATAATTCAGAACCCTATAATGGTAACAATAATGTATAAAGTTGCTTCCATTAGTTTGTGGGTAGAGTCATATGCGAAAATGCTCTATATCCGAACCTACTTTAGACTACAAACAGTAGAGTGAATTGTTCTGACAAAATGAAGAGAAGTATCAACAGGGCATTACAGTTTCAATATGTCATTACCGTTGGGATAGTCACAATTACAAACTCTGTGGAGTCTGTGTTGCGGAAAAGCTCTCTCACTTTTATCATTCGTTCACGCAGTTTCTCTAGTTTATCAGCCTACAAGATGGAACTGTTGAAATCAAGGATCCAGCCAGATAGGGAATTATGTCTGCAAGCATAATAAAAATTAAGCTTACACTATCTTGTCGTTCTAATTCCTGGCCAAACACGGACTTTATGGCTGAAGTAGCTGAAGCAATCTTCTGTCTTAACTGCAACATGCATTGTCAAGGAAAAGGTGAAAAACAAACAGAGAGAAAATGAAAGAGAAACACAAAAGGTAAAAATATTGTGTTTTCCTCATGACACATCTGGCCATTTAACTTTGTATTGGCCATCATTTTTCTTTTCCAGAGTTGATTGATTTTCGGAAGAAATATAAGATAAATAAAACTAGGCCAAATCCAAAATTAAATATAAGCAATGTACAAGTTTAAAAAAAAACCTATGAACATTTGCAAATAAATGCACACGCTATCCTGTTTGAAAGATTTTTTCCGGTGACAAAATGCTGACTTGGCTTCATGATTTGTAAATGTGTTTGAAAAATTCAAAATTAAAAACACTACCTCAACACAATATTGATGAGTCGAGTTAGTATTCAATCCTAAATTCTTATAGTTTAAGATAATTCATGCATTTTATTTGCAAATATTCATAACTTGTATAATAAATTTGGGGTATTTGGCCTAAAATTAAGTAATAATAATACTTTCTTTTCATAATTAATTACGGTGGCATCTCAGACATATTGTACCTTCAATATCTTCCCAATGGATGCATCTAAGAAGTCCGGCAATGACAAAAGTCGCAGTGTATGGCCCTGCACACCACTCATTAGCAAAACTGAACTTTGAGTAATATAGTTAAAGAAAATAAGTTTCGGTCTCCTTACAGTAGGGGCAGTATCGAATACTATACGTGTGAACATGTTGTATTCCTGTGATTCAAGAAATTGCATAACCTGGAAAATATTCTTGAAGTTGGTCAAGGAGCATACAATATGAAACAGAAGCAAGACTTCTAAACATAATAATCAAACATGCCTTTGAAATTGCAATAGCTTCATCAAGGCCAGGAGGAGGTGTATCGAGAAGCTCTCCGAGCTTTAGCTCCCCAAGCTATGGCCATATGAAGACATAAAGTTAGTGATCGATAGGGCCAAAAAAGCAGAGGAATTTATTCACTCAAGCAAAAAGAATATCCAAGTTTTCCAACCCAGTTACTTCCATTTGAAGCTTGTTCTAAAAAAGTGAAATACCCTAAAAAGTTATGCAAATTGTTTGTTTACATTTTTTTAGTTGAGGGGAGGGAAAAAGTAGAGGTGAATTTTGCATGTGTTTTGGAGGGAATCACTTTTCTAGAAAATGTGAAGTGCACTTTTCCAAAAAAAAAAGTAAACAAACGGAGCCTAAATATAGCCAAATTGAAGAGGGTACTAACATTGGGAAACGAAGTAGCTTGAAATAAATATTCGACAAAATAAGTTACGTGCAAAGGTAACAAAATGAGAGGACCGTTAAGAAGTTATGTGAAATCCTATAGCAAGTTTATAAGCACGTTGATAGATCCATTATGATAGACCGGATATTCGAGTCTATGTGCACAGGGGCGCCGAAAAAATTAAAATAAAAAAATAAATAAATTTCTTTTTTTAATTATTAAATTAGTTTTGAATTAGAGTTAAGTAGTTCGTTTCCTGTAATCCTGTTCCAATAGGATTGTGGATTTATTTGTCTTTTTAAGACAAATGAGGGCAACTAGTTCATTTCATACTTAAGAAAGCATCAATTTGGCAGATAAGAAACATCTGGAGTTGTGTTTGATAATATTAAGGTCTTATTCGTTCGTTCATTGTTCTCATTACTGCATGTCGAACCTCTGTTTCCATCACATTAATAAAAACTCAACCGTCTAAGCCACCCATCTATCTATCGACATATACCGACACATGCATTTGTAGATAGACTTTTGCGATTATTCAGATGGCCCTATATCATCACAGCCTAGGCTAAGTGATTTCTTGGAAGCACTAATTCCCAATGAATCAACCATAACCATTTCCCAATGACATTTCAGCTTGAAAAAGGAGTTGAAAATGCAAAAGTTATCAGTTGAGTGAAAATGATATTCTGGCCTCGGACAAGGCTTACCTGGTCGGCAATCATCCCCAGACCCATGCCATCCATGAAATCTTTCACTGCGCTTCCACCATTGTTCTTGCTGGAACTTCGAAACTCTTCTCTTGCTTGTTCAGGATTTATCTGTCCATTAACACACAAATTTTCCTCTTTGAACGACAAAATTTGACCTTTCGAACAGATTAAGAAATTAAGACGGCATTTTCTAGATAAAATAATACTCACTCACCTCGAGGGCAAACAATGGAGAAAGGGGGCCTTCAACAGGTACCAATCTCCCCCCAGTTAAATCCTGAGCAAGAAGCAAATAAAAGCAACAACCGTTCACTGATTCTGAGTGAGAATTTATCACTTCTTGAAATTTTGGCAACATATAAAGCAGAAACAAATATATATAGGTATAGATATATTTTTAAACCTGGGCAAAGGAGTCACTTAAAGAATGAGCAGGATCAGTTGAAACCACTAGAGTCGGATGACCATTATTTGCAAACTTAACAGCAAGTGATGCAGCACAGCTGGTCTTTCCGACCCCTCCCTTTCCACCGAGCATGTAATATTTGCGCTGAGTTCCAGAGACCATTTCATCGAAGCCAGCAACCGATTCTGTTGGAGCAGCGACGGAATTTACTGCAAAAAAGAGATTCCAATGACAAGAGTCTGACTGCTCTCAGTAAAGATAAGAGGAAACTATGTGCATAATCATAAATGTACCAGATGTATTCTTTCAAACCTAAGTTAATTCCTTAACAGCATCCTCGTCCAATCCCTTCAGCAAAGTGGTTAAATCTAAATCCCTCCATCAGGTTGAAACTATACTTTTTTTTATTATGTACGATGGAAGAAAGCAGGCAACTTTAAACTTGATTGATAGAATACTTCCATCACGTGACTCAGCAATGTAGAATGTTCGTGTAGCACTTAAATGTCGTCAGATACCCCATGCATGATAATAAACGACGTAGATGGTTCGAGTACTAGAAAACACCCCAAGCATTACCTGAATAAGTTACGTATCGCATTATACATCATGGGGGTTTTATGCCTACATTTGGCTACTTACTAATCACTATGCAGAAAATACAATTCCTTGGTTTGTCAAGATTACAAGGAATGTAAGCATATCAACCGGTTATTGTTGTCTCAGCTGAAAAAAACCTAAGGAATTGCACCTCTCAACATCTCAAACAGACGATTATTTTTTTCTTTTCCTTTTTCACCAGAAAAGGACATGAATGGGTTCAAAAGCTCAGTGGCACGTAGCTCACATGTATAAGGGCATTCCATCAATTCAATAAATTAATCAATCATCATCCAAACAAACCAAAGTCTAACTGCCACCGAAATAACAGCGGAAATCGATTCTTATACCAATTTGAACTAATCCATTAATGCAGCGGCGAATAATCAATCAAAAAACCACAATAAACCCACATAAAAGTAGAAGAAACTTCAAAGAAAAATAACTCATCAAACAAATTGCCAATCATAAATATATTATTCATTTAATCCTATATCATTTATTCATAATCTATTAATGAAGCGGCGAATAATCCATCAGAAAACCAAAATAAACCCATTATGAAAGTGGAATAAACTCCACAAGAAAAATAACTGATCAAACAAATTGCCAATTAATCCACCCAAAAATTAAATTGCAAAATCTGATTAGGCTTCGAGTTTAAAAACTAACCTTGAAATCTTTTCCTGGGAGATTTCCGAGTGACGGAGAGGGAGACAAAACTTGAGCTAAAACTGGAATTGAATTTGGAGAAAGAGGCGACATCCTGTCTGGGTGAGTAAAGACAACGATAATTATCAGCCGTAATCGCCATAGGTTTGAAATGCGTGAAATTGGAAGCAAAAGCTGAAGCAGACGACGCCATGGCTGTAAACTTGCAGAGAGGGAAATTTAGGGAGAGAAGAAGCAACAGTCCAGCTTCACTACGTAACTTCGCATCGGATATATTTCATTTAACGATATTATAATTTATATTTATTGATAAATGAATAAATTATTTATTTATCAGTAAATTTATATGCATTATTTTATATATATTTTCCAAGTATTATCATACAAACACAGTCAGGCAGGGGTGTTAATGGTTTGACCGAAACGAGTTAAATCGAATTAATTTGGTCTGTTCGGTCAGTCTAAGAGAAAATTTATGATTGATCAATTTGAAAAATCACAAATTAAAAATATTGGTTTGACCGAAGATTTAAAATATAAAATCGATCATTTCGTCTGGACCGACCGTATTTAATAATGCTACTAAAACCATCAATTTGTTATCATATGTTTTTTAATAATGTGTTACATGATCTTTGTGTTGTATACTATATTTTATATTAAATTTTAATAAAAAAAAAACTAAACTCAAAATGATGAATAACTATAGAAAAAAAAATCAGTAAAACAACAATAAAAAAATTAAGTGAATGCAATATATATTTTTTACATATAATTTAGAATAATTATTTTTCCCGACATTTATTCCAAACTGGCCTAACTAGTCAAACCAAATTTAATTGCACACATGCACAAGCTATTTCCACTCGTACGAGGGATTGTTGAAATTTATCGTGTGTGAGAAATATATAATTTAAGCTAGTGGTTGATAAAATATTGAATGATACGTGTAAAATGTGAATAGTCACATTTTGTGAGACGATGTCGCTTTAGTGATGGTTGGACCACTATATATTCGTGGTGAAGTCAACATATAAATGACCATATTAGTGTTGGCGTAGTGGGTTGGACCACTACTAATTCAATTCAACAAATCTTATTGGTGATCAAGCGTGAACATTCAACCAACTTTATGGTGGTCAAGTGTGACCCATGATTAGCCTTTGTGATCAGCAAATGTAAATATTCCCCTTAGTTGTGGAGATAGCCTCTGTGTCTGTCTGTGTGTGTATATATATAGGTCATAAGTGTACATCTCATGAAGTAGCATATCTTTTGCTTCAAAATCTTATATTTTTTGTATAATATTAGCAGCTCAATCTCGCTACCGAACAGGTTTTTATATTTGTGCTCAGCCAGGCATTAGCCTCCAAAGCAAAGAAAGATGGTCTCATGCATATCACGATTCAACAAATTTTGGGTAGCAAACCAGCCCTTATCGAAGTTTTTTTTTTTCCTTAACAAAAAAGTTTGGCAATTCTTTTTTCCGTTTCGAAGAAAAATCCCATTCCGTTGCGACAATTTACCCTCTTTTCTCACCCCAGGTTGCACTACACCTCTCTTCGTAGAGATGCACGATAACCAGCTAACCACACCTTTCCTAGTCGGAAAAGAAGTCATCTCAAGTGATGTTATATACAGCAGAGATGTTGTGCTTCAAAAACACCATAAAAATTGAAGAAAAGAAGTGGAAACAAGTAAAATATATATGTATCGTTTAATCTCGCACACAAAAGAGTATCCGCAT
>AYJT01073421.1:0-10534 GCA_001278415.1 Ocimum tenuiflorum
TCCACCAATCCCTATGAAATTCCACGAAGACATGCTCACGGCCCGATTGGGGAAGAGGGCCACTCTTCCCCCCAAGAGCCCTACCAAAGTGGCAGATCCCGTCAGGGGTTCATCGTCCGCCATACCTCCTCTGCTTCCGCCTTTGGAGGCCACTAAGCAACCACCCAGCCCGCCCTTGGAGCAACTGCTTCTAGAGGTTGCATCCGACGCTGAGGATCGGGACCCATTAAGAGGCTAAGGAAGACTTACGGGGATTCTTCCCTTCAAGCCGAGCTGGAACTTGCTCGAGAAGGAAAGCGACAGGCCGAAGTGGCGAGGGAGGCGGTGGAAAGGCAGCACCGCCTCATGGCCACCGAAAAGGACAAGTTTTTCCATGAGTTCACGGCCAAGAAACTTGACCTTGAAGCTCAGGCTATCGCGGCATCGATAAGGGTGGAGGAGCTTGAGACCGAGTTGAACGGCCTTCGCCTGAAGGTGAAGGAGATGGAAGGGACAGAGGTTGAGCTCGAGAAGGGAAGCATTGAGCTTGAGGGCCGACTCCGAGCGATCTAGGAGAAGTGCGCAGATCTCGAGCCACAACATCGAGCATCGGAGAAAGCCTCGACGATGCTCGAGAGAAAATCAGCATCGACCTCTTCTCCATTCTTTCTGAACCGCAGGGACAAGATGTCTGCGAGGAGCTTGCCAAGTTGACAGAGGACGTCATCTATGGCAAGACCCTCGAACTCGAGCCTGGGTTCGATGTGGAGAGGGTGAAGAGAGCTGTGCCAAAGACGCCGAGTAAGGGGATGCAGAGCAAGAAAGGGTTGGCCTGAACCTCAATGTCAATCATGCAGCCGACCACTCTGCGGCTCCTAACTAGTTGCCCGAGAATCCTCCATCGTCGCTCGAGGATCCTGACGACCTGCCGCCCTCCGTCTAGTCTTAGGTTTTTTGAATTTTTGAAATTATGTTTAATATGTAACTTGTAATTGATACTCTGATTCCTTGCCCCTTTCTTTTCATTTTCTTATGCTATGAATGGTAATGTTTTATATGCATGGGTGTTTATCTTATTTTACTATTACGCACGCTTTTAATCAACTCTATATGCATGCCGATGGTAGTACTAAGTTAGGAATATACCAATGTGTTGGTCACGTTGGGTGGGTCTCATCGCATATTGTGGTTGTTCTAATCCTTCGATGCTTTCGAACTACTATGTCTTCGAGTACCGACACCCCCCTCATACAAAAATTTAAACAAAAACAGACGAGTATTAAACCAACATCGGACATAGTAGCAAGAAAGAAATCGTAAATTTATCAACTAATTAGGTACAAGTTTAACATGTATTAAAACTGGTATTTTTTTCAAATGCTTTACATTCCATGAATAAGGAACTCGAACACCTTCCGGAGTCGAGAGAATGTATGCACCGATTCCAATGACTTGCTCAATGCGGTATGGATCTTCCCATGTTGCCCCCAGTTGCCGGCATTTGCCTCTTGTGTACTTGTGAAGACTCGGCGAAGTACCCAATCTCCTTCATCTTCATGTCATTGATTAATAGATGATTTATACCTTCTTTCTTTTCTCAAATGAACAAAATCCCAATTAAATCGTGAACAACTAACAAGGAATTACATATTTGCAAAACCCAAAGAAAACAAAAGCTGCAATTATTTTGTCTTAAGATGAGATACCTTGACAATTTAATGCAACAGCGACATGATGAATATATGCATGAACATTTCAACTTAAATTTATAGCCTTGCAACTTGCAAGATTGAATATTTAAATGGACTGTCATTACTGAAAAAGAATTTCCATTTCTTGTATCACGATTCGCGAAATAAACTAAGCAAAGAACAAAGAGTATACCTTTCACTAACCAAATAGAATAAATCGTCCTATGTCTACAAAATCAGTAATAAATACAGAATGATAGAAACAAGAACATCAACTTAAAAAGTGGATTGATCCGACACGACAAAATTTGCCCAGAATCAAGAGAGACAAACTCAAACAGAGACACAGTCACTAGACATGAGTTTGATGATATCGGCCTTCTCTATTTGCGCATTGAATGCAGAACACTTTACCATTTCTGTGAAAACTTCGAGGATCTCGATCTTTCCTTCTATTAGAGTTTCTTGGTGGACACCAGACAGATCTCGTATATGCAACGATCAGCCTTGTTGAACACCTCAAGCAATTTCTTCAGCAAATATAGTGTCATATATATATTGCACTGGAAATATCATAATGTTGAGTAGGTGAAATGTGTATCAGACTTAAGTTTCAAGAGAGGATGAACATGAAGCATAGAGTGATGCGGTGAAAGTAAGGAATGATTGAGTCAGATTTACAGAGAACATTATATTGCTTAAAACACAAGGCTTTGGCTTGTATGCTTGTTCTACCATGGCCTGATTAAATGTAAATGTAAATGTAAAGAGTCCTACCTTCCTCCCGCGGGATATTAGGTTGATCGACCAGGAGCCGTTGAAGTGCCCCTAAATCATCACTTGCACTGCAAAAGAACAAAAGAATAACTACCAAGTGCCCCAAAATCATCACTTGCACTGCAACAGAACAAAAGAATAACTACCAATTTACCGGAAGAATGAATATTAAGAAGCATTGCAGTGCTATCATAAGAGAAATGGAGAAAAGCAAACAAGAGACATGCCTAAAGGAACAAATATATCTGATGACTCAAGAAAGTATGATGATATGTCATTTGCATGTTTTTCCCCTTTTGAAGGATTGAATATTTTAGTAGATATGCATGTCTTTTGCACAAAAAGACATTCTTTGAAAGTTGAAATCTCGATGCAAACCGCCTGAGATGATCGACTTGTATGAACAAGGAAGGTCAATGTTCTTGATTTCAAAATTTTCAATTAATTCTTCACTTGTATAAATCAAGTTTCTTGTTTACAATGGCACAAGCTAGAAAGGGCTTAAATCAGACATGTGATTTGGATGGATCTCAGAAGAGTGTTTATTACTTCATTAAGCATACCTGGGTTTCAATGCAAGAGCAGGAAGAGCCGACACCGTAGATAATTTAAGAAGGTACCTGAAGAAAATATTATGCAATTTATAAGCACTAGGCTGAATTTCTGCATAACAACCGAAATTAAGGTCACACAAACTTTTGTTTTCTATTCAAGAAGAATATTTTAGACAAACAAATTCCCTAAAATAATAATAGGTGCCATCAGAAAAATCAGACCCTAGCTTTATTATCTTCAAGATATAAACTCAACCTTAAACTATGGTAACTATGTCAATTTTGATTGCGCCACACTAAAAAGTCTCTAAGGACCTCAGCTAACCAGGAATCACACTAATTGCCATATTGAAATAATTATAAGAATAAAATACAACTTCAACGATATTCAAATACAGAAAAGTCAAGTAAAAGACATCATTTTATATGATGAATGGCTTGACCATTCTTCCACTTATAGTGTGAGCAAAAGGCAAGATAAACGTATAGAACAACAATATCAGTACACAAAATTCAGATATCCTTACTCTGATCGATGCATTTCATCAAGAAGCCTAAATCCTTCTAAACAATCTTCAAGAGTCGGTTTTACTCCAACACGCTGCTTCAATTGTTTTGCAGTTAACTGGGCCAACCCTCCTTTTACAAGTTGCTTGCTATCATGAACTACCTTCTCAAGGGAAGAAACAATCCCATGGAACTCTTTCCTGAATAACATTATCAAGAGATTAAAAAGATCACCATCTATTCTACACTTGAAACAGATGTATAAGACATATTGATTTAGTACATTGCATAGGTTTTGGACGGCTAATAACATCTGATTACTCAATAAGCATGTGCATAAAAATGCAATCTTTCATATATAACAACACAATTGTCCAATTTCAAAGTCCAAATTATAGTATTTCTTAGTTAATGTCTTCTCAAGTGGCTTGCTATCACGAACTACCTTCTCAAGGGAAGAAACAATCCCATGGAATTATTTCCGAACAAATAATTGATGAAAAAACGACCACTATCTATTCTACACTCCACATACAATGGGAAAAAGCAGCGCAACCAAAAGAATTACAGCAAGCTGCAGAATGCAGAACAGCTGATACAGAAGCATGAGTTAGTATAATGCATATAATTTGGATCAGCTGATTACTCAATAAGCATGTGCATAAAAATTCAATCTTTATATGTTTTCATATATAACAGCATAAATTGTCCAACGTCCAAGTCCAAATTATGGTACTTCTTAGCTAATGTCTTCTTCAAGGAGCTTGCTACAAACTACCTTCTCAAGGAAAGAAACAATTCCACCGAATCTCTCCTCATCAAACATTATCGAGAAACAAAAAAGATCACCACTCCCCTTATCAAGGAAAAAAGTAGCGTAAACAAAAGATTACAGCAAGCTGCATAGTGCAGAACATCTGAAACGGATGCCTAAGACACTTTGAGATAGTACAATGCATAGAATTCGTATCAGTAGGATAACAAGATTTGATTACTCAGTGAGCATGTGTTAGAAAATTCAATCTTTATATATTTTCATATATATATATATATAAACACATATTGTCCAATTCCCAGATCCAAGTTATAATATTTCTTAGCTAATGTCTTTTACAAGTAGTTTCAACCAACACAAACATGAATGCAGATTTAATGTGTGCATTTTAAAACACACAGACACGGACACAGAAGTTCTCAGCAAAAGGAAATAGAAAATAGTGAAAATGTAAATAAATTACACTACATAGTGTTGTTGATTGAGAGGAACGCTTTTTGCAGGGAATCCATCTGATTGGCCAATACAACAGCTTCTATGCCGTCAACGCATCGCAAAGCTCCATAATTTTTCGAATCTCGAATAACCTAAAGTGTCAAATTATCAAACAAAGAACAATTATAAACATAAAATTGTAGAAAAAAACCTGTAATCTCTGGATGATGGAAGAGGCATTAGAGAATTGAGAAATGAACAGACACTGGAGCTCTTCCCATCGGTTCATCTCCTCTTTTATTTTCCGGAATTTTTACTGATTCTTTTTCACCGTCGACTCCATACTTTCCCAATCAAGAAGATTTTACACCTTTAAGGCTGCTGAAAATCAAGGCGGAATTTTGAATTCGAAATCTTTCAAAAATTTGTTAAGAGCTCAATTTCTTGCGAGCTGGTCAGCTGTCCTGCTTATCGAATTCGTCATGAAAACCACGTAATAATGTGAAGAAGTTAGAAACACGTTGATCTAAATAAAACTGGAGAGCTCCACAGAGCTTATTTATGCCGAACTAACAGAACTACTGAAATATATCAACACACCACCGCAGCCGTTAAAGATGATATGGCGCACACGTGGATTTTAAATTAGACCGAAATAACAAAGTAGAATTCTTGAATATTTGATCATTCAACAACACGAAAGAAGAAACAGATAGAGGGGATTTCTTAAGAGAAGTAAGAGAAATAGGTTTCATCAAAAGAATTGCACTACCTAGTATATGCTCTACATTATACATTTCTGTACCTGATGATTACTCGAAATCTCCATCGTCGCCTCCAAACATTTATTGTTCAAGAAAAGCTAACGCTAAGAAGCTCAGTGTCGAAACCTCCTCTACAAACAAATGGGAGCTCCACTTTCGCACAGAGCTGAGTTGCACGGTCTGTAGTTCGAGTAATGGCTGTAGACGCACAACTTTGCAACTTGATTGAACCATATATACCTAATGCATTCTTGCAACTTCCCTCATGCCAGAGTCCACCTTCCATCAACCAAAGCTTTAGATTTTACTTTGCCGTGGGCAGTATATTTTGAAGTGTCTGTAAATGGTAAACATAGTGTGTGAATACGTATCTATGTAATCAGTAAATGGAAACAACACAGAGATGCAACTCCAATAGCTCCTCAATTTTACGAAACTATTGTTGTATTCATAATAATCAGATGACTTAAGGCTACTCTTCTCTCGTGTATTCACAAAACACAATCCATTTTGCTGAACAAGGTCAGTTGATGCAGTTTTCAATCACATTCTGATTTTTAATGGCAGATTAACAATATTATCCGAATCATACCAAATAACAGAGATCATAAAATCCTCGTCCTGGTGTCATTGGTATCTCCTCTACAAGGACAAGCCAACCCGAGCTGCCTATAGAGAGGGCTAGAAAGTGGAAACCTCTCAAATGCAATACAACAAGTTGGTTAAAAGAAACAAAGTGAATCAAGACCTAAACTCAATTCAATCATTTGCATGCATGCTCAGTCCTTCAGTTGGCCCATTCAGGCTTCTGAGAGTGCAAATTCATGAAAAACTTCAACCACAAGATTCAATTCAAATCTTTAAATTACCAAGATTGAGTTCAGCATTTGGTTTAAGTTCGGGTAGATTTGAGCCAGCATTCCTTGCTCTGGACTTTTCTGGAATGTCAACTGGCGAGAATACGGGCGGTTGATCTAGCAAAACTCTACCAAGCAAGAAAATGTGGAGACGATGAAGTAGTGCAGACACCTATAGAAGTAAGAACCTTGTAAATATATAATCACTGCTTCCAGAAGTGCATAACATACAGGCACTTGGTCTATGTGATTCAGATTACATTTTGTACATGCATCTTATTATATGTCAACTGCCGTAGATGCTATAAACTTTATTTCATTATATCAATGAGAATAGAACAAAGAAAATACTGAAGGGGACGACCTTCACTGTGTCGCACATTCTCTCTCCAGCAGCAAATGAAGATTCAGATGAAGCATAATCTATAAGAAAGTACAATAAGAATCAGATTTCAGTTTGGGTGTACAACCAAACATGTTCTCGGATCATTCATCTAGCGCGAGAGAGAGAGACCTTCAGAGGTTGACTTGTATCAATTGCTGAAGGTATCAATTATTTACCATGAGTTATTAGCCACACACTGCACATTCTTATCTTAGTCCACCGGGAAATAAAGAAGACAGAGAAGTGGTAGTGGCATACCCCTTTTGCACTTTCTCCACTCATCACAAATAACCATTAATAATAGATCAGACCAAGTTCCTCTTGCCTCCTCTAGAACACGAGCAGTACAATGGTGAAATGAATCCTACAGATAGATACTCTTTCATTCTATGCTCACAATTTGTAGACAGTTAACACTTACAAATAGTTTTAAGGATTGGTTAGTGAACTATTCATTCAGATTTCAGCATGACGACAAGGTTGAAGAACATTATTATTAAACACGGGGATCTAGACACAGAAATGATTAATGGATTCAACATTTCTGGAGATCTTCTCAAGGGACTTTTCTATTAAACTCTGCCTCACTATAAGGCATCAACAGCCGCAGAAGCCAACCACCATCCCACAATGTTTCTGCAGAAATATTTGGTCTGCAGAAGAGACTGACCAAGGAATCAAGTACCTGAGAGATAGAATACCTGGTCAGAGAGACCATGTTAAATAAAAACATGACCAATATCACCCATTAGAGCATAAGAAAACACGAATGTGTGCACAGAAAGTTGTTCTAGCACAAGACAATGTTCTGATCCTTTCTAATAAGAATTCGTCTTATAGGACAGTTTGGTTTCAATATTTATTCAGCACCAGTAAAGGATGCCCCATAAATTGATTCAGCCTCCTCAAAAAGCTCAACACTTCATTCCAGCAGGTCCAGAGAACATCAAATCAGACTTTTATTTCCCTACTTGGGCTCAGAATAAGTAATAGACTTGTTTAGTGGGTTTCAAATGATAGAGGAATCAGGATTTTTTGTTCCAAAAATATTATGAGGTGGAAGTTGTATTTCCAACTTGAATGTTATACATTTTTGCCCAGAAATATAATTCCAAAAAAGAATTGCCATTTGCTGTGTTTTGATGCACGAAAGTAGACTATTAATAACCATATGTGAATTCTGATTTCTGACACAGTTGCTACACACCGAGTGTACAAAGCAAGTAAATATTCCAACCTATAGTTCTATCAATTTACAGGTACTTGTGTAATAAGGTGTAAGCATTAATGATTAATGGATACTACATTTGAAGCAATGATGACATTTTGGACTAACCCTGAAGGGCCAGAGAAATCATACGTTTTTACGAGTCCAAAAACTCACTACAAAGTTTTGCATTCCAAAGCCACAATGGAGTGACTAAAGTTTGAAAACTAACAATGCAACTTTACAGCTTGATAATAAAGAATCTACAAATGGCATTCAAACCTTTAGAAGGCAAGGCGGCAACCAAACTAGATAAGGACCAAAAACATACAAAATTCCGCCATTTGGCTACATAAAAAAGACTTGATGCATAATAACTAATAAACACAATATTAAGTGGCTTTTTATGTACACTCATATCCTGATTAACTGAGCCAAATGCCATTTTGTATCTTAAGATTTGATTAATTGTGCATCATCCCTACATCACTTTTCTTCACAAATAAGTCAACTGTTGAATTATCAAGTCGAATATTACAGGACATTTTGCTAAGTTACTTTTCCAATCTAGAAAATCTGACTGATATTCTGAAGAAAAGTGCATTAATAAAGGCTTCCCTAGGCCAAAAAAAAGAAATAGTTGGCACATTTTTCAAATCTTATTCTCTCTCAAACCTCCCTTCTGCCTCTCCAACTCTCTCTCACCGTTGTCAAAAGCTAATTTTAATAAAATCATGTATGAGTTAATCCACTCAAGCAAGTTTTGCATTGAAAGATGAATACTGAATGTAGGTGACCTTGTTGAAGATTTTGCCAGTCAAAATGTTTCAATAGTTATTTGATGATTACGTTTCTTTCTTGCGTGTTTCTAGAGGTTGTTGCACTCCCAGATTTAGGATGATGAAATTGAGATTCTTATTTTTCTATGAAGAAAACAATACAACAATAATGGTAGGTGAGCTGGGATGATGAAAATGAACTACAGGACTTGCGTGCAATGAAACTTATGGCCAGCTTTTTTATCTTTTTAGAGTCCTAAAAAATCAGGACAGACACCGGTTGGGATAGATCCGTAATTAACCAAACCTTCTGATAGATCAGTGGAAAGGTCAAAAGCTTGGATATAAAATGGTATTTGGCCGTAACTGGAACAAACACAAAGCACAACTAGGCTGCCTTAGATCCAGATTTGTGGGATATTAGGGAAAAACAAGATAATTATACAATGGAGATGTTTTTATTAGCCTGCTTCGATGGAGAAATGATTCCGGGTTGCACTAGAGGCCCATACTGAATGTGTGGATACTTCCCATTTTAATAGTTGCCGCATAAATACGGCCTTGTAAAACTCAAGAAAAGCAAAGAGAAGATGAAGAAATGATGTCTAATATCAACTAAACCCATCAATAAATAAGGAAACCATGAGATAGGTAGAACTAGTAATCAAAAACCAAGTTAATACAGCCTACAGGAAACTGAAAATCAGTTTAAAAGCCTAATACCTTCAACTTTTGCAGATAGACATCAAGTTCACTACTGATGCCATCTTTAACCCGAGTACCTTCTGAAGAGAAAACTTGCTCTTCTGCAGAATCCTCCCCAACCAAGGCTTGCTGTAGGCACACAACATTTACTGAAACGTATAAAGAATAACATCATGTATATGCTATGGAGTCAGCGTCAAAGATTACATTACCATGAGTAACTAAAACAAAAACCAGACCCAGCAGCTGCTCATATTTTTCTACTGAATACAGTTTACTAGAAGCCAACACTATCTCAGGGAACTAGAAAACAAACAGATTCAGAGGAGGGTGGATGCATACAAAATGCTGAATTGACGGTGAAAACCTTAAATAAACTCGAAAAATTCAGTTAAACTAACAGAGAATGGGTGTGTTTTACTCAGTGTGGCTTTCCTTTGTTTCAGTTATCAAAAAAAAAAAAACTTAATACAAGGACATATATGAACTCCAATCAGCAACCCCAAGACCCAGAACATGATATTAAATCCTCTTTTATGGAGCAAAATTTTTTATTTTCAAAAATTTAGACAGTCATAGGAAAGCTTTCAGGATATTCACCAATGCACTTAATATTCCAATAGAAACTTTCGCATTTACTTGAAAAAAAGAATAAAAGTCCCGACCACATACCAGTAGGTTCTTTTTATGTTGTTTGCGCTGTGGAGGTATGCCAAGTGCATCAACCATCGACTCATCAAGTTCTGCAAATGCATAAAACCACTTAGTGAATTGGTATATGAGGTCGGTCAGATGCTATATAGTACCTTTAGTCTGCAACAATGTTGCTAGCACATTCAAGGATCCTGAAACTTGAATTTCATCTCCACTTACAACAAATGAAAGCAAAGACGATAGCAAATTTTGTTCATTTTCTTGGCTGTCATATAGGCTTAAAAATAGTAATCTACTATAAGAACAATAGAGGAAATAAAATGTAGCAAACAGTACAGTAACATGACCAGCAATCACTATAGTATAACAGTCCAGATTATTCATTCCATAAAATACTTCTGAAGCCAAAGATTTTTAGTCATTAACAAACCCCATAGAATTTCATGATATTCTACATTCCAATAC
>AYJT01073422.1:0-10980 GCA_001278415.1 Ocimum tenuiflorum
TTCACTTAATGACAGAAATCTCTCCATCTTGTAATCCCACTCATTTCTTCTAGTTGAAGATAGGACCAGAACCACATCAGCAAGCATCCAATATTTCAAAAGCAAAACGGAGCAATGAACATAGTTAACTGGTCATCAAGAGATTGCAAGTGAGATAATACTGTAAAGATAAAAGGACCTTTAGAACACAAAACAAGGTAATAGAAGACATGCACAGGCTTAACGTGTTTAAAATAATGCGGTCCTACAAGCGGTGGAGGCACAAACAATCATAGTTTTCTTTCATGCTATTTTACCTCGTGTTCCAAGACCATATTCCGACGTAATAAAAGTACATGGTCAAATAACTGAATGACACAAGACATATGCGGGATGCAGTACTGATAAATGGGTTTTGACACCCAGTGACTATCAAACATTGTACACTCCATCACAGAGTTGATAAGTGATCATAATCTATCGGAAAATATAATTTCCAATTAAAGAGCTGGTCGAGATTCAAAGTAAAGGACATAGTAAGAAAAGTAAAAAATAAATAAACAATGCTATGCATGAGTAATATGATTGAATACCTGGGAGCAGATTTCATACTGCCACAATTATTTGGTTGATGGTTATGAAACGAACTAGATGTTGGGGTTGCATCTTGCAAGCTTCCAGCATCAGGTATGCTGTGATTTTTAGTATCTATATTTTGTATTGGTACATCCGGAGAAGCATGGTCCAATACATTACATTACCGTTGAGCTCAGGTTCAGAACTCTCAGGAAAGATCTCTGGATAACATAGAAGAGCAGCAGCAACAGTATTTGCTAGATCTTTGATTTTGACTATGCGCAAAATGCAACAAAGTAAATATAAAGAAGTGACAGGCCCAAGAGTTGGTTCTTGAATGTATACAACTCAGATAGTTACAAAAGCATTTATATAGACCAATAAATCAGTAAACAACCAGATGTTAAGAACACATAATGATTACAATAAGCGTTAAACATTAAGACGCAGACCTATAAGTTAGGTTAAACATATAGAATGTGTGAGTATGTACTTTGACTGCTTCAGGCCTAAAGGATGGCAAGATCAATGGAAATATCAGAAGCCTCAAAACATTGTTCATTATTAACCTCCCAACATCAGGAATTCCAGCAGAAACAACATCACTAAAATAATAGAGATTGTCTTCAATCTCATCAACAGCAGAAAGAATGGACGACACTGATTCTACACTAGGGCTCCTATTTAAGAAATAATTATTTGTGTGAGCAACAAAAATCATAAAGAATCAAAACAGATATGATGATCTTGACGCCTTATTTTTAGCATTTGAAACAACTCTGTCCAAATGGATGCACTGCTCTTGGAAAAATTTGACCAAGTTCAAGAAATAGTCAGCATGTGGGGGTCTGGATATAAAACTGTTTACAGCTTCATCTCCAACAGAAATCAGAGCAAGCTATTGTTTAGAACATAAGGTCAACAAAAGTTGAGCCATTGCTGCCAAGAAGCCAAATGCCAAATAAGAAGAAACTTACCATGATAAACATTCAGGGTTAAAGAAACGAACAACAGTTCGGATCATACTTTCTTCATGGAAGGCAAATCGTATTGCCTCAACAGACGAACGTTGTCGGGAGAGTTATAGAGAATGAACTATTTGCTACCAGACGCAAATGAGCTACAGGATGAAGGTAAAAGTGATGTGAGTGTGTAATGTATGACTATAGCTGACTCATCACTTATTTATATAACAAGTACACGACGAATCTAAAGAATTCCTAAGCTAAGGACTAAATCATAAATAGCTGAGGGCAATCCGCAAAGCGCAGGAGATTTGTCGGAGTCACGCTTTGGATGTCATGCTGATTCAGCAAGGGAATCATTCTGGATAATTCATGTACGTTCGAAAGCGTGTGATCAACATCGTGCAAATTTTGTGAGGGAGCCCGAAGGTTCTGGGCCAGCGAGCATCGAGGAGTTGGGCCGCTCGAGGGTTCTTCATATGAGTGCTCATGAGCCAAGCCGACTAGCGAGCTACTAGGGCTCGACTCAAGAAAAACTTGAATTCAACTCGAATATAAACGAGTCGAGCTCGAGCTCGAGCCTTAAAATGTTGAGCTCGAAAGCTCGCGAGCCCTTATTGAGCCTGGCTATTTTTACCATTTTACCCATGTGATACTAATATATTACATTTCTACCCTTTTATAAATAGGTTTTCGTCAATATCCCAAACCAAAATCCCTAATTCAATTGTGCCTCCCCTCCCCTTCCTCCCACCTAGCGAACTCCCCCTGCCGTCGCCACCCGCCCTCCACCGGAGACCTCCCTACAGACGACCTCTCCTCACTCTCGTGTGACCCTCCCTCCATATTAAAAAAATCACGAATGACCAGAAGTTGATCTATTTTATTTTGAAGCTGAATCTAAAGTTTCTTTTTGAGAGTTTGACTCGCGAATCTTTGCTAATGTGGAAGATTAGAGCCGCAGATGTATAAAAAATTTAGTGTACATTTTTTTTCTCACTCTCATTTTTTTTGTTTTTCTCTTAGCTTTGCGTGCTGCTACTTTCAATTAAAATTGGAATCTTTGCATTTTTTAACTTGAATTTTTTGGATTAGATTATTCCTGGGACGTTCATTCGTGGTTGAGAAGGTGTGATTATTATGAGTTTGTTTGAATTCCATTGTTTGTGTTTGGTATTTCTGTGTGGATTTCCTGCAAAAGAATTTTGTGGGTGTTGTAGAAAGACAAAAAATAAATAAATAAATAAAAAACCAAGCTCGAGCTTTGGATCGAGCTGAGCTCGAGCTCAAAATATCCAAGCTCGGTCAAGCTCGAGCTCGAGCCTGACCCTACTCGGCTCAGGTCATGAGCACCCCTAGTTCTTCACCCTCGTCCTGCTCATGGGTTTCGAGCTCTGTTTGGGGTCGATGGCCGCCGCTCAAGGCTTTTTCTGCCTTAGTTTGATTTTAGCTAACAGTATCGGGCGCTTTGAGTGGTCGACATCCCGGTACGATGGTCCTGAGATTTTGATCCTCAACAACAGCCCCCTTGTCTTCGAGGATCAAGTCGATTGATTCGCAGAGACAAGTAGACGGAAGAGTATCGTTAGTCAAAATCTAAGGAAAATCTTATACCTCTTACGCGTTGTGTGATGACGCTCGCATTCGTAGTTTCGATGGATTTTCTGTTCAAACTCAAAAGGGTAAGATACAAACTTATCCAACGAGTTACGCGATTGTACCTTGCTCGATCATTCGCGGAGTGTTTAAGGTTTTTTGCTTCATATTAGGAACCTGAAACGAACGCAAGATGATAGGATATTGATTCGTTAAGGCTTTAATTTATCCTCCGAAGTCAGAGAGGCCATAGGGGTTGTTGGAAAGTTTAAATTCTGAGAGGATCCGTTCCCATCTCAGAGAAGTTTATCCCCCGGGTGTACCGTGCCCACTCAGAATCAGCGCCCCCTAAGATTTTTTCTAAGCATTTTTATCTGTTGCCCCATGATTAGGTGGCTAAGGATCTTGCGGTATCCCGCGCATCTCGGAACGGATTCCATATGCGACATCACTTAGGTTTTTGAACCAAAAGCAGAAATTCATCACGGAACGGATTCCATATGTGGCATCGCTCACGTCTTCGAACCAAAAGCAAAATTAGAGTCATCGTGAAATAGATTTCATATGCGGCATCCCTCAGGTTTTTGAACCAAAAGCAGAATTAGATAGGCCCAAGGGGCTGCATGAAGATTGCGAATTTTCGCTCAGTCGAGGGACTAGGGCCAGCTCGAGAGCATGAGTGGACGAAAGATATGTTGTCGGGGTGGCAGCCCTGAGTATGCAGATCATAGTGATCAGTTGTGTCTGAAATGACAAACGATTAAGTGGATCATAGTTGCGAACTATGTCCGAAATAGATGCCTGAAGATAAGCCATGTCGTTGAGACATATTAGAGACGATGCACGAGAGATGATTTCAAATTAGAAATTCGTCGATAATCATGAAGACAAGTTTCTGTCGTGGCAGATAATAAATCGAGTAAGAAGTTCGTATGATCGTCGATATGTCGAGTAACGGGGGCTATGCAGCCCCGATTATAAATGAGAATTAGATGCTCGATATAAGCGAGCGTAAATAATCGAGCATAACCAGTCGAGTATAAACTGTCGGGCGAGGATTACTCGTACAAAAAATCTGAGAAACTTGTAACAAGAAATCCATAATAAGAAATCCATAGTAAGAAATCTATGATAAAGGAATTTGTTCAATCACTGGGGCAATTGCACAGCCCCGAGTATCGAATACTCGCTTGTCGATCGCATGTCTTCAATAATAAAGGATGGTTGGATATGGTGCAGCCCCGAGTATTGAATGCTTGGATGATTGGCGTATGTATGAGTAAGCGAGTATCAAGCAGTTCCAGGCATTGAACTGCTTAAGAACAGAACAAACTCGAGGGAGTGACACAACCCCGAGTGTAGTGGATGGATAATTTGATTTAAAATGATAAGTATAGAAATGTATCGATAAGAGTATCTCTAGTGACTTACCCGTAAAACGACGTCGTTTGGTTAGCGACTTTTGGAATTTCGGGCACAAATATAAAGCGGCGGATGAAGCCCTAATTTCGTAAATTGAATTTCAAGTCTGCAAACTTTTTCTCTCTCTAGCATTTTCAACCGCTGCATCTCAAATTCTGGTCAGTCCTCCTTTCTTTCCTCTTTTCCATTATTTAGGGTTTCACCGTTTGTTTTGTGCCAATGTCGTCCCACTCTTCTCTTTCCCGATCCAATTCTTCTGACAGTCTGTTAACTCTAGAGTCGAGCATTGTGCCCAACCCTTTCAAGAAATTTCTCAAACACACCTACACCGAGGGGAATCTCTGGGGTGAGATTCTCCAGGCAAGATCCACAGTCACCCACCGACAGATAGCGGCGGTGGTGAGGTTTGCCAGTTCCCAATTGGTACACGGGTATCAATCAATCCCGAGTCTGAGGACAGGTGTCACCACCCTCCACCAGGTCACATCTTTTTTTGCTTAGCTTTCGTTCATGAGAGGGCTGGAGTCCCCCTCCATTTCTTCTTTATTAGAGTTCTCCATTAGCTAAGGCTTGTGCCGATGCAACCCTCTCCCCTGGTATGGCGTCATCTAGTCGCCATGTTCTTTCTTTACCTCGAGAATAGGTTGGTGGAACCCACTCTTGAGGACATTTTCTTTTTTTATAGTTTGATACAAGTGCCAAGAGAATGCTAATATTATCTGGCGCCATACCAAGATGTCTTTAATAGGGGTCTGATATGGGAAGCATTTGGCTACCCCACCGGGTGGAAAAGGACTTATTTCTTCCCAAAGAAAAAAATATGCACTGTTCCAGCACCTTCAGTTCTTCCGCTCGTGCCGGTTGGGTCTTATTCTTTGTTCCTGGGTTGGTCTCCTTTTGATTTACTGGTGTTTGATTGTTGTTGTTTTTCCTATAGGTATGAAAAGGCCGTTAGTGGGTGAATTGAATAGAAGGGTATGCAAAGCCCTCGGTGTCGATGATCGTCGCCTTGTTTCACTTGTTTACAATAGACTTCTTGTGGGGGTCCGGTTGATACCCCTGAGGCTCATCAATTTGTTAGAATCCTTTGAACTTCAAGCCAGGGAGGTCACCGAAGAGGAGCATCGAGAGGCAGAGGAAGCTCAAGCTCTAGTGACTCGACACACTACCATGTCGCCGAAGAGGTGCACCCAACCCCCTCGAGCTGCCCATAACCAGTCCAAGAAGCTCCGCATCGAGGAGCCTGAGGGTGCTCCCCAGCTTGCCCTTCCCTTGACAACACCTGCGGAAGAAACAAGGACCAGGTCAAAGAAAGGGAAGTGCAAATTTTCCGATGACCTGGAAACAATGGTGTCGACGGTGCACAGTGGTGGGTTTATGGAGCCCCCCACTGCGAGCGAACGCAAATGTTTCGATGATCTCGACCACTTGATCCAAGTAAGTGTCTGATGACTCACCCTTTATCTTGTAGATTTCATTAGTAATCTCGTTGTTGGTGTAGGTTGTCGAGAGCTTCTGTTACATCTTCTTGTAGATGGAGAAGGTGATGGCTAACCGCTGCCGGCTGATGAAAGAACTAGAGAAGATTAAGCAGGAGCGGGATGAAGCTGTGAGGGAGAGGGATGAGGCCTAACAGCGCTAGTCCTTGGTCGACACTACGAAGTTTGAGGCCTAGAAAAGTTTGGCCAGAGCCCTCGAAGAGAACACAAAACTGAACAACAAGTTCCAAGCAAACATGGGGGCTCTAAGCTACATAAACTTGAAGAGGCTCGAGTCCAAAGGGGGCCAGGCCCACTACCAGGATCGATTCGTGGATCTACGCAAGTAGCCAGATACGATGCAAAAATAGCTCGAGGACACTAGGCATCAGCTCACCGAGGCTTGGGTAGGTCGTGGCATCGACCTTAGCCCCATCTGTTTATCAGACGCGGGTTTCAAGCAGTAGGTCGCTATGGCTGAGACCCTAAAAGAAATACTAAAGGACTATCTCCGCGAGGAGTGCCCCGACTTTGACATGAGCAAGCTCGATAGCTTTACTATCGAATTCGACTCAGCTGGGGGTTCTTCTGCTGCTTGAGTGAACCAGAGCATCGAAGTGATGGAAATTGACTCCGATTAGCTTCGGAGTTAGTATTTTGTGATGGGCTAAGTCCCTGACTTATTTTTTGCTTGTAAATGCGATGTAAATATGAAAGTTATGAATGAAATTGTTCGGGTTTACTTCCCTTTTATGTTTATGTCAATCAAGCTGTCTTTCTTCGAGTGAGTTTGTTTTCGAGTATTCAAGTATGTACCTTGACAAAACAGAAAATATCACTATTCATCAATAATCTGGTCGGTACATAAAGTCTTAAGCTAAAGGGAACAAACAAATAATCAAGACTTTAAACTTCTACAGCATGAACTAACACGTATCTTTTTATTGAGATCAGTGCTCTTTGAGATTCACGAGATAGCATGACCTCAAAGCCTTTTGTTTGCCTTGGATGGTGTGAATTCCCCACAGGGTAGGGAATTTCACCATTTGATGAAAAGTGGAGGGTACAACTTTCATCTTGTGGATCTACGTTCGACCGAGAATAGCATTGTAGGCGGATGGAGTGTCGATAACCTGGAATTTGATTGAGCGGTTAATACCTCCAGCATAGACAGATAATGAAATTTCGCCCAAAGTCGTCAGTCGTTCGCCGCTGAATCCACCAGTGTTGTGACTTTAGGAATGAGGTCCCGACCAACGCTGCCCATATTCCGCAAGGACGGCAGGAATAGGATGTTCGTTGAACTTCCTCCATCAATTAGAATGCGCTGGAGTTGGAAATTGCTAACGATCATACTCATGACCAGCGCATCATAATGGGGAAAAGTCACGACAGCATCCTCTTTGCAGGAGAAGACAATTAGATTTTTTCTCGAACTCCTTGAGCTTCTGCCTTCGAGGTCCCAGGAACCTTCTCAACCCATTCTACACCTCTCTACAGTGCCTCTTCGCGGCACTCGTGCTTACTCCACTAACCTTCGACCCACCGGATATGCAATTTATAACTCGATCGTGACGAGAGAAGCTGCTGCTGCAGAAGAGCAGGGTTTGTCAGGGGTGCCTGTTGCCTCATCTTGTTGGTTACCAGTTGACCCCTCGGTCTCAATTAATCGACCAATTGACCATTCTTCAATAGCCCGAGGACCTCCAGCCTTAGGCCCTGGTATTCTTTAGTCGAATGGCCTACCTCTTGGTGGAAATCACATAAAGCACTAGGGTTATGCTTTCTGTACTTCTTGGGCTTGTAATGCCCTTCTGGTTTCCCGCACGAGGAGGCATGACCCTCATCGGCTGGATCGCCATAGCAGAGGCAGAAGCGGGGTGATGCGAACCATTCCTCCACGGATCCCACTGGGCGGGATCCCTTGTTCTTCCTTGCACTAGGGGTGGCGAGTGTCTTCAAACCTCACCGGGAGGCATCGAGCGCCTTCAAATCTGTTGGGCCCCGAGGCCTCATCGCGTCTCAACGATTGACGGAGTGAGTTGCCTATCTTTTTCCTTTATGATTCTCTTCGGACGAGGATCGAGCAAACTCATTCTCGAGGCATATGTGTGCCTCTGCCCTGTACAAGACCTCGTCCATCGACGAGCATGGCTGCTTGACGAGCTCTGCAAAGAGCTCAGAGTTCCTCTTCAGGCCCTTCCGGAAGGCCGCAACCGCTGTGTCTTCAAAACAATTAGGGATCGACACTCATTCCCCGTTGAATAGGCACAAATTCCTTTAAGGACTCGTACTCCTTCTGTAAGCATACATATCATCAGATCTCTTCTTCATTCTCCTGCTACAGGCAAACTGCCTGACAAAACTTTGGTGCAACTAAGCGAAAGAGTGGATGGAATTTCGCTCCGGATGCACAAACCATTATAGAGCCGAACCACTTAGTGTGGTCTCGAAGCTTTTACACATACAGGCCTCTTTATCAACCATTGGTACAACAACCATCTGCATCTTTATTTTAAACATAGAAATATGTTCATCGGGATCTAATGTCCCGTCGTACTGCTTCATGTTGGTAGGTTTGAACCTCACCGGCATCTCGACGTCCGCTATCTAGTCGATTGAATGGTGAGTCATAGTAACTCGACCATTCGATCTCCTCATCAGGCATCAGCAGCCCTGGCACACGAGCCAATCTGCCCTCTAGATCCTCGAGCCGGCATTAGAGAGCCTCCCTCTCTACATCAGATCGAGTTTATCTCGACAGCGCATCGGTGATGCAGAATATGTATTAGCGACTACCGCAGCACTCCTCCTCCTAGCGATGATCTGGCAATGGAGGTGGGAAATCACACCTCCGCAGCTGAGGGCTAATTGACCGTGCAGGCTTCTTCCTTCTTCGATGGATTTGGTTATGGATGCCCTTGGCATCCTCAGTTTGGGGAGCATCTGACCTCAAAAGCAGGTCAGGTTCAATTTCTGCTACACCAGCAGCATTGGTGAGCTGGTTGAATAGCGTGTGCAGTGGCATTGGTGAGCTGGTTGAATAGCGTGTGCAGTGGCACACGCCTGCTCCGATCGATTTGAGCTTTAGAATTCTCACCAGTCCTGCGAATCATGTCCACACGTAGGGACTGCACTTCGTGAGCAGATTCCTCGCGGAATGGTTAAATCTGTTGATCAGCTCACGCAACTACGGAAAGTGTTGTCTACACCTGAAGCGGGTGTGATCAGGATATTGAGGACAACTCCTTTACCCTGAGCCTGAGTAGAATTGTCAGTTTTGAGAGTGGGAGGGAAATACGATGGATTATCTGTAGAGTTGGAGGCCGTTTGGAGTGTTTCAGGACAGAGGAAGGGGATTTTTGGGAATTTGAGAATGGAAATGGAATTCGATTGGGAGAATGAACGACAAAAATATTGGGATTAGGATTTTCGATTGAAACCGTTGCCTAGAGCTTCATGGTGGGCACCAATTTGTTGCGGTTTATTTTTTATCGGAATCAATTTAGAGCTTTAGGTTTGATCTTAATCGGACACCGCGACTTCCAGGAAGGTTTATAGTTCCCTGGAACGGATTGACTGATATTTTATATATGTGAAAAATGTGAGTTACAAGAGAATTCTGCCGATCAGCGTCAGAAGAGTTATGGAGAATGAACGATTTGCTACCAGACGCAAATGAGCTACAGGATGAAGGTAAAAGTGATGTGAGTGTGTAATGTGTGATTGTAGATGATTAATCTCCTATTTATACAACAAGTACAGGACGAATCTAAATAATCCCTAAGCTAATGACTAAATCATAAATAGTCGAGAGCAATCTGCAAAGCGCGGAAGATTTGTTGCAGTCACGCTTTGGGTGCCATGCTGACTCAGCAAGGGAATTATTTCGGATCCTTTCTGTACGTGCGCAAGCGTGTGATCAACATCGTGCAGATTTTGTGAAGGAGCTCGAGGGTTCTAGACCGACGAGCATCGAGGAGTTGGCCCGCTCGAGGGTTCTTTGCCCTCGTCCTGCTCGCTAGTCTCGAGCTCTTTCTGGGGTCGACGGCGGTCGCTCGAGATTTTTTCTGTCTTAGTCCAATTTTGGCTGGCGGTATCGGGCGCTTTGAGCGATCGACATCCCGGTTCGATGGTCCTGAGATTTTAACCCTCAACAAATGTTATCTTTCTCTTCTAAAATGATTTTATCATTCACTAGAAAAGTTGAATAAAAAGGCAAAAACATGTATTATCCTGCCTAAATGATTTAGGCAGATCTAAATAGTTCATTTCCACCAACCAAAATCCATATTTGTCCTTGATTCTAAATCCAAACTCATATTCGTTTGAATCCTAAACCACACTTGTCTAAATAATTTAGACGATCTAATAGGACAAAAGGATAAATATAATGTCAATGAACACGTCCACGTGTCATCCTCTCCCTCTCTCTCTCTAGAAAGGGTGAAAAGCTAGATGGTTGAATATTCCTAGTAAGTCGATGGTTTGCTTTTTAATATGTAAAGTGGATTAGGTAAAGAACCTGTTAAATTATAAAATCTTGCAAATGTCTCATTCATGTGAGGCTGTGGACAAAAGTAGTGAGAGCTAATTTAGGTTAGAAGAAACCTTTAATCTCAACTAATACTTTTAATTTTTCTTCTTGTCTTTATTCTTGCCTCCTCAGTCACGCATACTGTTCAACAACTATACTTTCAAAAAATTGCATTTATCCACCAATTCCTCTTTCTATTCGAATGATGAATTTATTGAAGCAAGAAGAAAAAGAATAACCACAGATTCGTGAAGCAATTTGGATTGTAATTTACATTAACACCCTATTGATAGGATAATTTTTATTTTTCTTCATTAGTTATAATATTATTATTGTTGTTGTTATAAACTTATAATAGAGAATTTTTTGAGTTGATTATAGCAAAAATTAAATTCTCTCATGTTTCCTCGAAACGCACTTTAGAAAT
>AYJT01073426.1:0-11060 GCA_001278415.1 Ocimum tenuiflorum
CTTAGGAGCCTACCAACTCCAAATCATGGGTGATTAACTAACATTGCATATATTGACAATGGGTAATGGTCAATGACTGAGAATCAAGATTTCAAGACCCTGATACATAAAGTAACGATGCCACTGCAGTTATAGATTCAATATCGATATGAAAGGCTTAAATGATTTGCTATCTTTTCGCGCTCTTTCATTTGTACCTCCAAACCATAAGTGAAAAAAAGGTATCTTGCATATCAAACTAAAAGTGATGTCTATTCATCTCACCACCTATTGTAAAATGCACCTTTATAAGAAACCGAAACAAATGCATATTTAAGGTTCGTTAATTACCACTATCACGAGGTGAAGTTCAACAATAATCTAAAAAAGTAGTTCTCAAAACAAAAATATACTCACAGTAGGAGATGGGGTTCCAGCTTTCAAGAAGACCATATTAACAGAAGTGACCTCTCCTTCAGCCTTATGTCCAGACTTGATCAAATCAAACTGAGAGGCCCGGAATCTCCTGATGCTCTCTATACTCTTGAGTAAATTCTCCATAGCGGTATTATCATAGAGCTTAGCCCCATGACCAGGTGCGCCTGTAGCTTTAATCACCAGCCACCAGGGGGATCTCTCCCCGTAGAAAACCCGGTAATTCTCAGTTGGAGAAGCCAATCCCTCATCCAACACAACTCCTACATTCATATTCTTGAAAATGTCAGAAACTGCAAGCTTCTCGACACCATCATGTCCACCAATTTCTTCGTCGGGCACAAAGGACAGATACACAGTGCGTAGTGGCTGGAAGCCTGAAGCCTGGAGCTTGCGGATGGCCTCCAAATATTGGAGGCCCACACACTTCATATCTTGGGAGCCACGGGCATAGATATGGCCAGACGAGGGGTCGAGGTGTGCTTCAAAGGGTGGGTGATTCCACTTGTGGTGCTCTGCAGGTACCACATCTGTGTGAGAATTCAGTAGGATCGATGGGAGTGCAGGATTTTTGCCTGCCCACTTGAGGAGCAATAATGGCTTTCCCTTTACGAATTCCACGACTTGGTAATCCAAGGAAAGAGACTTGGCCTGTGAGCTGATGAAATCGGCAGCTTCATAGTAGCTGGGGTTGGGCTGTGCAGTATTGATTCTAAGGTATTCCTGAAATCTAGATATGATTGATAAAGAATCTTCATCTTTCGAACTTATCGTCCTGGTAGAAAACAATAGCAACAACCCTGCCACGAGAAGGGCTAAACGATAAAGGGATTGGCAGTGGTTACTTGCTCCAATCATTTTGTCCACTCACTCAACTGAAAATGACAAAGATCAATACATCAGTATTTTCGCAAAATGATTTCATTCTGCAAAATATAATCATCAAAATAGCCAATTAACTGATCACAGACCATGATACAGCCCGGGTAATTGCAACAAAGTAATGTGAAAGTCATATAACATCTTTGTTGACACCATCTCACACTAACCATAGCAAACAGCATTAAGTTTTATAGCTAAAAACATAGATATACATTTGTAGAGGCAGCTAGTATGATTGCTGATTCAAGTATAGACAAAACCAAGATGTGAAGAGTTCAACAGTAGTGGAGAGAGGAGCTGAAGGATGAGCTTGCTGCTATGTTAGTTCTTGTTGCATGTGTTGTTTACAGTTTTAGTAGTGCCACATAGGATTTTTCATAGGTGAATAAAATGCTACCATGTCATGTTATACATGTCGATGATGTGCATACTTCACGGTGAGATTGCTCCATGTATAAATGAGCATATGCAGCGCTTTGTATTTCTTCTTGACGAATGGATGAATGAATGAAATTTTCCTCTCCACATAATTACAAATTCTACAACATTCCTATGTGACTACTTCAACCCAATCCTTCATGACGAATCATCTAAACCCATGTTCTTCAAACATCATTCAGGCTCCACTACCAGCATATTCTCCAAAAAAAAGTACACCCAATACCAAAGGAAATACACAAAAAAGAAAGCCTCTACTAGTCCAATTTGCACAGGCAACATTGTCCATCCTCCATAGTCATCAGTCGAACAACTACAACAAAGTATTCCTATAACCCTCACAAAATTTGACTATCTCAATTTTTTCTCTCATTCATTCCAAAAAATTCTCCTTTTTAAGTTGAATGAATTGAGTAATCAAACTTAAAGCATAAAAATCAGTATTTAATCAACTTAAAACTCTCCCTCGATCATTAATCATCATCACAGTTCAACTCTTCTCAATATGAATCGAATAATATGACAACAGTAATTCAGCGAACCACGACAACAGATTGTTAAACCGATATAACTAAGAATCGATCTCACAAACAAAATACGGGACGCTCAACAGATAACTCGAGAAAAACGGAGACGTAGAATAAGGAGAGAAACAGTATGAATTGAAACGACGGCGTATTAGATTCTCACCGGAGAAGAGACGTCGAACGCCGGCGATGAAGGAATATTTTGCTCCCAGTGGATAGAGTAGAGTGTTGACCTGCTTTCTTCTGTTGGTGAATTTTTATGATAAAATGAGTCCAATCAAATGGAACCGAATCGAACACTTAAAAATATTCTAATTATTTATGTTTTGGATTGAATCGAATGTTATTTATAATATAAAGAAAAAAATACTAAATTACATTTTATGCTCTGCGTTTTTTTAAATAATATAAATTATCCAAGATTTTATATAATTGTATAAATTATAAAAAAAAATTATTTTTATAAAAACATAGGACTTAATAATGACTAACTTGTAAGTGTTTAATTAGAGAATGGACGTCTAATTAATCCATTAGAGTAAAGAGCAATGTGAAAGCTCAACGCGCACTATTAGGGCGTTTCCAACCCGCCTCCATATCCACTGGATTTGCAGTCCCAGAGGCAAACTGAACGGCAATTTGCGTTTTGCAGTAGCAAAAATGCATATATGGCGTTCTACTGTTCACGACGCCAAAATTTTTTTGTTAGAGATTTTGTATTTATTATTTGTTTCGGGTTTGAGTTTGGAGTATGGGTTGGAGATGAATTAGTGTATGATTTGACATTTACTGTATTTTAAGTTTACGTTTGGAGTAACGGGTTGGAGATGACCTTAGTACTAAAAATTATTGGATCATGTCAGGATCCAATTACTAAAGGGTTTGATCCGTCTCGGATTAGGTCTGAACCCAACGACGTTTCTCAATGAAACAAGTTAAGAAGACGAGCAAGTCATTCAATACATATTACCAAGGGATGTTACAAAGCAGTGGTCTAGACATTCAATACACCTCATAATTATGGTCAGATGACCGCCTTCTAGAAACGACTCCTAAAGACACTTTGGATGATACTTGCGCCTCTCGAAGAACGATCCAGTCCCGGAACATGGACTTCGATAGCCTCGAGGGCCAATTTCTTCGACCTCGAAGAAGATACATTTGATATCAAACACACACACACACTAACTAGATCAATATTTACAACCAATCTATTTTGATAGATAGAGATTCTCAACAGTGCAAAATGTTTAACAAACCTTCATGCTGCCATCATTAATCGTAATTCAAAGATGCTGAAAATCAACACCTTTTAAAGCTCCACCTGAATCCACATTTGACTCCATGGAGTTGCTGTTGATTCCATATGCAACACGGCATCTCCATCGTTACAGCTCCGCCCTTGAAGCTTCGTCCTTCATAGGTTCGATGTAAGATGCATATGCTTTGATGATCGATTCATAAATGTTGATTCCTCGCAGATATTCATCCTTGTTCAAGAACTGCACAAGATCACAGCGCTTGAGTTTTCATCTTTTCCTTCGTACGAGCAGTAAAAGCTTGAACATATAGTACCGAGAGGCTTGAACATATAGTACCGAGAGGTATAGGCAAAAACTTGTGGTGGATGGTCTAATCTATCGGACAGATCTAAGGATCCTACCAAGGTACATTAAATGGCAAGAAAGCTGATGTCATTGTTATGTAATCAAAATTAACTCAGTGTTTAAATATAATCATAACATTCATGATGAATTAAGATTATGCGAATAATATATCAAATTAAAGCTCTTTCTATTCTCTTTCATTTAAGATACACCATACTCATATTTATTTGAATAAATGTAGACATAATTAAAAAAAAATAGTCATTTTAAGGTTTATTACATCTCATTTAAGGTGTATTAATCCAATTCAAGGTTTATAATATCATAATTAGACTTTTAAATACTTGCATATGCATTAAAATTAGTTATTTTCTTATTCTCCAAATTTCTTTTTCAGGTAAAAATTGTCTTTTGACATTTTAAATGAAATAGCATGAGCAGGGTTTTAATTTAAAATATTATATGCGTAAAGAGGGCTAAAAACAGAGAGTTGGGTCATTTGAATTTTGAAATACTTTTGATGATACTAGCTATTTCGTCCTTTTATGGGGTAACCGATACGAAAGATCCGTTAATGTAGTGACTTTAGACCATCAAATAGGAGAATGTCCAAAGATTTATGGAAACCTGGCTTTTGCATGTTTTATAAATGAAACTCAAGGAAATAGTCACCTCATTGTGGTCATGAAGGAGAATGGGAGTGTTCGCCATAGGAGAGAAGCCAATTGCCGGAAAGCCACGTTCCCTGAGATACCGAGAATCAGTTGCACCAAAAAAGATTTCTGGTCTTCCAAGTTTCCCACCGGCGTCTTTTACTGCCTTTTCTAGCAGTCCCCACCACGGATTTGAATCGTCGATAGCTGTAATAAGTGGCTTCCCGAACTTGTCATAAACTAATGCCCTCTGCTTGAACTGAACCAGCAACAGAATTTGTTAGAACAATGGCCAGTTATCCAAAACTAGAGAAAACAATATATAAACAATTGATTTCTCTTCCCTGGACATTGGTCTCCAAAGAAAAAAAATGCAATGAAATACATACTTATGCCTACTTGTCGTAGGTCAGCCGGGATCGTGGGGTCGACCGACCCCGACTGCCCGTGAATAGGTCCGCCCCTGAATAAAAGCCATTGAATTGTGAATGAGTTTTAAGGCCTAGTTATATAATTTCAAATGTGACGCTATTACTCGCTATGAAGCTAGACATGAGATGCTGGTACATGAAACTTGAAAGGCCTACTTCCTCGCCAAAAATATATAAAAAACTATATACAAAGGAGACAAAGATACAGCAACAATTACCGTCACCACAACAATTTCTATAAACTTGGTGCCTGGCATTCGTCTCCAGAGAAAGTGCTTTGAATAAACCCAGCAGTGACAAATTAATATGCAATGGCATCATAGATTTTTTTTCTCACCTCAAAGGTCATATTACGCGAAGCGGGCGCCCATTCCTCTATAACTCGTCGCTCCAGGGATGCTGCATCGGTAGTTGGCGGGACTCGGATATCAAAACCAGCTTCAGCTTCAGATGGTTGTAAATTCATGACAAAACCCTGTCATCATTGGAAAGAATGTTAAATACTGCAAACATTTTTGTCGCTCAAAGAGTTTTCTGGTCTTCCGTAAGGCGGTATTAGAAATACTAGTACAGAAGATGGGACGCAATTTGTGTCTCACTCTTGCCCAGGCAAACCAATACAGATCAACTTAGAGCATAATTTACAGTCAATCAATCTAGATATGCTTTTTTAAGATGTAAGAACACAGGAGAATCTCCAAGAACAACTTAGGAGCCTACCAACTTCCAAATCTTCAGATATTAAATTATATTACATATATTACAATAGTTAATGGTATATAACTAAGAATGAGATTTCATGATCCTGGTAGAGAGATTAATGAATGATGTCACTGCATTTGTAGAACAAATATAGAATATATGAAAGGCTTAAATGCTTTTCTATCTTTTCACTATCTTTCATTAATAACTCCAAACCATGGAGTGGATAAACACAAGAATCTACCTTGTCAAATTAAAAGTAAGGCTATTAATCTCACCGGCTCTTATAAAATGCACCTTCATCATGAAAGAAATTGAAAAAAAATTACAGAGTTTAAGGGATGATAATTGCCAGGGTAGCTAATATCAAGAGGTCACGTTTTTTTAGAAACAAAAATATACTCACAGTAGGAGATGGAGTTCCAGCTTTCAAGAAGACCATATTAACAGAAGTGACCTCTCCTTCAGCCTTATGTCCAGACTTGATCAAATCAAACTGAGAGGCATGGAATCTCCTGATGCTCTCTATGCTCTTGAGTAAATTCTCCATAGCGGTATTATCGTAGAGCTTAGCCCCATGACCAGGTGCACCTGTAGCTTTAATCACCAGCCACCAGAGGGATCTCTCCCCATAGAAAACGCGGTAATTCTCAGTAGGAGAAGCGATTCCCTCATCCAGCACAACTCCTACATTCATATTCTTGAAAATGTCGGAATCTGCAAGCTTCTCAAAACCATCACGTCCACCAATTTCCTCATCAGGCACGAAGGAGAGATACACCGTGCGCAGTGGATGAAAGCCTGAAGTTTGGAGCTTGCGGATGGCCTCCAAATATTGGAGGCCCGTAGATTTCATATCTTGGGTGCCACGTGCATAGATATGGCCAGAGGAGGGATCAAGGTGTGCTTCAAACGGCGGGTGATTCCATTTAAGGTTCTCTGTGGGTACCACATCTGTGTGAGAATTTAGTAGGATCGATGGGAGTGCAGGATTTTTGCCAGCCCACTTGAGGAGTAACACCGGCTTTCCCTTTGCAAACTCCACAACTTGGTAATCCAAGGAAAGAGACTTGGCCTGCGAGCTGATGAAATCGGCAGCTTCATAGTAGTTGGGGCTGGGATGTGCAGTATTGATTCTGAGATATTCCTGAAATCTAGCTATGATTGACAAAGAATCTGCCTCTTTCGAACTTGTTGTCCTGGTAGGTAACAATAGCAACAACGCTGCCACGAGAAGGGCTAAACGATAAAGGGTTTGGGAATGATGACTTGCTCCAATCATTTTGTCAACTCACACTGAAAATGAAAAAATATCAAACATCAGCATTTTTATAAAATAAATTCATCTTGTCATCAAAATATGCCAATTTTAACTAATTGCAGACAATGATACAGCCTGAGTAACTGCAACAAAGTAATATGAAAGTCATGTAACATCTTAATCGACATCATCTCACACTAATCATAGCAAATAGGGGTAAGTTTTACAGCTAAAAGGCATAGTTATGTGATATGCATCAATCGACAGTGATTCATATTTCCTTATTGAGTCGATTTAGAGATATATTGTTATTTCCTCATTGAGTCTGCTGTGTCCTTGATTTAGTTACTTCCTTATTGTGTCAGTTATTTCCTTCATTTAGTCGCATTTTCTCCTATTTATAGGAGTCATTAGTCTTAGTTTGAAGCATGCTTTTGAGAGTTAAAAATTGAGGGACATACATATGAGTATGCAGTGTTAGAGTTCTTTCAGTTTATAATAAAATTACTTTAGTTTTCGTTCACTCTGCAATCTGCGTTAATCAATATGCATTCATGTGTGACTACCCCCAAACCAATCCTTCGTGACAAATCATCTAAACCCATGTTCTTCATGCATTATTACTAAAAGGAAATAAGCTAAATAAAGCCTCCATTTCTCCAATTTGCATAGGAAACACTGTTCATAAACTCTCTCCCACAACTCCAGCAAGAAATCTCTACAACCTTCACACAAATTTCACTATCTCGATTGTTTCTTCTCCATTTCATCCCATCAACAGTATCAAATTCCATCCAGAAAAAGAAAAAATCATTTTTAAGTTGGATGAATAGAGTAATCAAACTTAAGGCATAAGCATCAGAATTTCATCAACACAAAACTCTCCCTCAATCCTTAATCACCATCATCACAGTTCATCTCAAACCCTCAAATTCCCCAACTTGGTTTCTCATATAATCATATCCATTCCCAATCGAAAACTCGTAAAAGAAAGAAAAAAGAAAACCACAAACATAAATCAGGAGCCAGTGAATAATACGACAAAAGTAATTCAGCAAACCACAGCAACAGATTGTTAGCATTCTATTGACGAGAAATGATCGTACAAAATATGGGATTCTTAAACAGTTCAACGGATTAATTCCCATCATTTTCAGCACAACGGATTATGAATAAATACAAGAAAAACGAAAACGTCGAATAAGGAGATGAGCGCTAGGAATTAATGCGACGTCGTACCAGATGTCGCCGCCGGCGATGAAGGAATATTCTGATGCCGGTTATCTTCGCAGCTCAGCTCAGTGCATAGAGTGGAGTGTTGGCCTGCTTCCGTTCAGTCAAGATCGTCACTTGTATAATTGTGTTACATTCTTTGAATTATTAACATCTTTATACATCGATAGAAATCAACCGCATCCATAATAAGGAAATATCTTTATTAATACACGTGCCCAAAATTCATCTATTGTAATACAATTTGTAACACTATTGCGTAACATGAGATTCAAAGTGGCTTCCGTTGTGGATCTTTTTGACAAAATGAGTTGAATATGTATTTAATTTAGGGAAAGATATTCAATTATTTTACAAAAACTATGCTTATTTTGTCAAATATAATATAAATTATTCAATATTTCAAATAATTGTATCAACTATCAAAAATTATTTAAATATAGGACGACTTCAATTTTTTGGAACCGGGACATGCATGTTTGTATTATAATTGAACATTTTCCATTAAAATAGATTGCATGGCTTAACGTGGTTTAATATTGAGTGACGTGGAAATATTACGTGCTGACTCAGCATTCTGGTGCCAGAATATCGAAGTCACGTCCTATATTTGAACAATATTTATACTATGTCCTGTATTTGAATAATTTTTTATTATTTGTATATTAATTTGAAATTTTGAATAGTTTGTATTGATTTTGACAAAAGAGGTATAATTTGTAATATATTTAAATATTTTATCTTTAATTTATAATAAAAAATATTAAGTTCTATTTTACTTTAAACTATGCCTTTTCAAAAATAATATAAGTTATTTAAAATTTCTGGAACGTTTAGAGGCTAATTCATACGTGTTCATCGTTTTCCTTAATAATAAGAAAAAATAAAATTTACATAAACATTCATACCAATATCTCATTATAATTCGAACTGATGATCTAGTGTCAATGAAAAAAGTGTTTAATCATTAGGATCCCGACATGGTGAACCATTTTTTTTTCCACATAAACTGTCAATTTGAGTCCCTACTCCAATATTAAGATTTAGGATTATATTAGTATAAAAGTCCTCAAACGAGAGAACCTAGAGTCCACCTAAGGATATATTAGGAGCATAGGCATTAGGCAACACACAAGAAAATTAGTATTATGTCAAAAGATTGTAGCCCCAATAAATTACGACTTGAGCCTAATAGTAAAAGAAAATTTTCAAAATCGAATGGACTAATCTGATTGATGTTTTAATTGTACTTGACGAATATAATATTTCGGGAAATTTTATACTAGAGTCATAGGGATACGCACATAATCGTATGGGCCCTATGTATGATTCGTGTGGTTCTACAGTCTCATGTAAGTGTAGAAGAATTGTCCACTACACCATCAAAGAATTTCTCCGATATTGCCCAGTGATATTGTCCACAAAGTATTCTAGATACTCGAATAAACAAAGGGCTTTTGCTCATCTTTTCATTTATGGATTACAACTATAACAACAAAGAGAGATAGCCCTAGTTTGTTATTCTTAGACCATTATTATCTATTCTATAACAACAAAGAGAGATAGCCCTAGTTTGTTATTCTTAGACCATTATTATCTATTCTATTATTCTATAGATATATTATGTATCTATATATGTTTAGATATTTATTCGGACGGGAGTTGACAAGCATATGATCTTTGCTTGCGGCATCTTTAACTATTCGATTAGTGTCTTTTACTTACTGAATCATATTTTTTTTTTAAAACATTGCTATTCTTGAGTACAGGTTCGGGGCGCCAGTTGATCTTTCGACCAGTTCCCCCTAAAAAGTAGGATTTCATCTGATTAAAGTATATAACACTCTTTATATAGCTTTTGATTCTCAATTTCTTAGTTAATGTTCGATTGTTAAATTTACTTAATTCATAATAAGGACTTGGTAGTTCATTTTTATATTCATATTCTCCAATAAATGTTAACTAGACTATATCATGCCATAACTATGTTTTATTTTTTGAGAATAGTTATTATTTATATTAATAAATTTATTAATAGAATAATCAATTATATTTTAAGCTATATTTTTAAAAGTAAATAATATAAATTATCTGGTTTCGGATAAATATAACAAACTATCAGAATTTGTTCAAATATAAAATAAGTTTATTTTTCCAATACATGCCGAGCTGAGCCAACATGTTGTATTAATTTTTAAAAAAATTGTAATTTAAAATATAATTAAATATTTTCTCGTTTAATAATATATGGTGGGAAATGAAGCATTGTCCAAGAATAGAATTCCTGAATGTGTACAATGATTAGTTGTCACGCTATGTTTCTTTCTCATGCATAGAAAATTTGAAAAGTACTTAAAAGAAAGAAGGACAAAATGCAAAATATTTTGAAAATTATTTTCCATAATGGTCCATAGCCCTTGAAAGTGAATCATATTGAAACCCGAAACTTGGTGGATATTAATGGGATTTTTTTTGTCATATTTTCATATTAAATTTTTATTTTTAAGGGTAGTTTACGAAATGTATTCATTTTTTGTTAGAATTATTAGAGTTACAGGAATTCATTAATGAAAATATTTGAGCAATCGAACACCACTCTGGATCTCCTATTACACAATCGTGTTACACATTATGTTACATTGTTTAAATTATTGACAAGTATACAATCAAGAGAAATTAATTATGATATAATCTTTCTTGATTAGGGACGTAAAGTTGTCAATAATTCGAGAAATTAAGGCATTTTGGTATTCAGAAACAAAGTTATTGCACGTTGGTTGTATAGTGATAAGATGAAAAAACCACGTGCCGATTTATACCACAAAGGCACAAAATAATTAAACTTATAAATAAATGTTTAAAATGTGCATTTGTACGTTTTTTAGTTATTTCAATTTTTCTTTTTCTTTTTT
>AYJT01073444.1:0-10768 GCA_001278415.1 Ocimum tenuiflorum
TATATTATTGTTATTCTTAATATTTTTTAAATAACGCATTAAAACGTTTTTTCCGGCACAAACTACATCATTTCTGCAGAAATCAGAATCAACGTGTCAGATCATGTCGATAAAATACATTAAATCCATTTAAAATTCGCCGATGAAAGTACGTACTCTCATTTATAAAAGCATGCCAAAACAAAAATATTTGGATAGAATCGTTTATTTTCGTTTGCCTACTATGTATTTCGGAAATAAGATTTAAATATACAGATTTGTCACAATTAATTGTGTAGCCAGCTAGCTAGCCTAATAGTATTTATCCCTTTTTTTTAGCCTAATACTATATATCTAATCGGATCAATTTTCGTTCTAGCTGGTCCTTTCCCACTTAATCACGTTTAATTTATATATGCAAGACTCCAGAGTACTTATTTTGGTGAATTAATTTATTTGGTACAATTATTTTATCCGGCATCTTTCAAATTATTCAAATATATATTAATTTATGCCACTACACTTAATTACAATGCAGACTTTCCAATTAGCCTACAATGTAGAAACGTTGGAATTCAAACTAACAGTTCAACTATATCAATAATTTATGTGACGTTTTCAGCTGCAAGTTTTAAAATAGTTATAAATTCTATGACACTTAAGTGGGTAGTGTCCATCCCTCTTATATGGGGTGGATCCCATACTATGTGGTTCCACCTCCTTCATGTGAGAAGGATGAACAGTGCTCACCGCAGCATAATAAAATTTTCCATCGTTCTCATCGGAGGAAATTCTATAGCACTTGAGCGATCGGTACAACATAAATTTTACATTCTATAAGTTTGATGTAACTAATTATATTTATAAATCTGAAACTGTCAGAGGCCAGCAGTGTCTATAGGATCAAAATCCTGTGTGCCTAATGTGTTGTAACTAGAAAAAATATATCTAGTTGCTTTTGAATCTTTCTCAAACATATTTTCAACCATTCACTTGTAAACATGCATAATTTCTTAATGTATAAATTATTGATAAATTTTGAATTTATAGTTATCAATCAAGATTTATATCACTGATTAGACCATAGTAGGACCCTGACGACCTTTCTTGTCCCCAACAATCTTAATATTTCATCCTTATCAAGATTGTCGCATTTGTATCTTATATGTCACTAATTAACAGCTGGCATAAGTATTTCAGAACAATTTTATCATTATACTTCCAATTTTTCCTTTCAACATGTCTGACATGACACATAATGTGTTATGAAAATTTTTAGGCGGGAACCATGAACGGTGTCTACCCTTATCATATACGAAGTGGGGGCGTCACGTGAATCTAGTGCACATGTGAACGAGTTTGGTAATGTTTACGAAGATGGCTAGAATTTCCCATATTTTGTATCGATGAGATAAAATTACCCCGTGAAAATGTGTCAAGTTAATCAAAACTTAACTTCAATAAATAAATAAATACTAATAGAAAAATAAAATTAACTTCAACAAAAGAAAATTAAAAATTAATCAAAATAAAACTTTTGAATAAAAATGATTTAATACTCATATTGTTGGATCCATGTGTCATTGACTCGTACGAAAACTAACCCCAAAAATAAACAGTAATAAAAAAGAATAATTACACAGTAAACCCGTGTTTGTTTTATATCCAAAATCGGAATAGTGAAATATCCCGAATTATTATGTCAATATTAGTTATTTATTTATAAATTATTGAATTTATTCGATTATCTTTTACTAGAAAAGCAATCTTGTAACTAATTTTTAAACGATTTTGAAATAAACATAATAAGAAACAACGATAAGTGGATTATATATATAGTATATCAAGGGGTAATTTTTCACTTTCCCCACAACACTACTATAAAACGTACGTCTCCAGTGCAACACAATTTATGATGTCAGAATTAATCTGGAAGAAAATTCCAGCGAATGAGGAAGTTTTACATATCGATGTGGTAATATCACATCTTTCGTATGAAGCGCGAATATCACGCATGGGGTTCACTCTCCATGTGAATAAGTTGACACTATCTGTCCAATTAGAACAATAAATCCATTTAATATATTGAGTCTTTATCATTTCATTCAAAATTGGCGGGTTTCTTTCAATTAAAAAATGGTGGCTTTTTATTAGTGTATTTGTTTGTTTGGGAATATTGCAGTAATGGAGAATAAAACATAGAAAAAAAGGTGCAAGAGAAGCGAAAATTGTGTTGGCCAGGATACATAGAGTTCTATAAAAAGGAGATAAGAAACTCGCTCATATTTGGCCCCACAGGGGAAAACATATATAATACAATTACCACCACTAATTTAATTACTCTTAATTAAAGGTGACGAATTTTTCTAGGAATCTTCTTTAGTCGACTGATCGATAATGTTAACAACCTAATATTATTACGTGGGAAATTCTATACTGCATCAAATTTATTCATTTATTTTTTTTGAGGTGGGTACTCGAGCCTCCAAAATAGCCTCCCTATTTTCGCCAATTGTACAGTATTATATCAAATTCCATTTTTATAACAGTTTATTTTGTAAATATGAATATTATGTACAAGACTCAATAATTGAACCAAATATTATCTTCCTTCTTCATGAATCGAATCACTTGTTGGCAACCCCGAATTTTATTAATTTTATCACGAATCCAACCCCTTTGATGTATTTTTCTTTCTTTCAAACTTATATAACTTAAATCTCTATCTTTTGAAAAAGTGATTCGTCGAAATTTGGTATGAGATCATTAAAATGATCGTGGAAATCTACAAATAATATCAATTACTACCAATAATATATTATAGTTGTTTATAAGCAAATTAATGACGTATGTCCTGAAACAAGTGATGTAAACTCGAAAGAGAAATCCAGTTAAGAATTATTAGAAATCCCATAATTCACCAACTAAAAGAATCCCATAATTTAGCATTAAAAAGATCGCATAATTTCTTTCTTTAAACACCGTGTCATTTAGTCAAGTGTTTTCTCCATTTCTCCCCCTCTTTACACACCAAAAATTAAAAGGGCAAAATAATAACAACATAATAAAAAAACCTAATTACCGAAAAAATATTATAATAAAAAATATTAACCGGAAACGTTGTAAAATTAATACTTACGTACTAGTTTAAAATTATAATGAAAAAGCTAGTATAGCTTTATTTATGAAATAATCAACCAAAGGTTATCACTAAAATTTACAAAAATAGAAAAATATCATGAACCTTAATTGTAAAATACTTAATCCAACTTTTACTAAAATAAAATTTGAAAGAAAAAAACTTTAATAAAGAATTAAGAAAAAAAATATGACAGCCCTGCTTCTTGGTAGCTGCCACACCAATGATCAAGTTATCCTTTTTCGCTAATTACTTTATTGGCCTCCAATGGAATAAAGGGAAAAAATATAGTGAACTTTAATCTCCTTTTTATTCTTCAATTACTTGCGTCTTTGTTTCTTTATTCTCTGTCTTGATGCCTACACATCACACGTCATTTTCCGATTTGAAAATAAAGATTTTTTAATATATGGTTTTACTATTTATCTAAAAATTAGATAATTTGATGGTGTTGAGTGGCCGTAATTAAGCACGTACAATATAGAGCTTGTACCACCTGGGTGTAAGGTTTATAGTATCTAATCTATAATTATGATCATTAATTTGTGTTTTCTTTAGATTAGGGAACACTAATCCGAGCTAGGTTTTTACTTCGCCGCAACACTAAATTTATGGGTGAATAATAATTAAAATAATTAAATAATTAAAAAGGACAAATGTCAATTATCGCCGCAATACTATATTTATGGCGAATAAATATTAAAATAACAAAATTAAATAATTAAAAAGGACAAAAAGCAATTTTCAAATGTTGAAAGCAGTACACGCATATTGTTTTAGGTAAGTATACACATATTAACGGTATAGTTCATCGAAACGACATATTAACTACCTGTAGCCTCTAGGCAATAAAGGAATTAATATAAATGTTACTATATGCAATTACCTGGTTTTTGCAAT
Source organism: Ocimum tenuiflorum (assembly GCA_001278415.1). Lineage (NCBI taxonomy): Eukaryota > Viridiplantae > Streptophyta > Magnoliopsida > Lamiales > Lamiaceae > Ocimum > Ocimum tenuiflorum. The sequence continues at coordinate 4,019 of AYJT01073444.1, forward strand.
TAAATTACTGGCACCCCAAGGCCTAATCTCTTATTTGTTTTTCCCTTAAAAGTAGATCTAGAAAATTATTATTATTATAATTTATAGCTAACAAAAAATTACTTCAAAGTATCAATTAAGATGACCATCCACAAAAATTAAGCAGTGGGATTTTGAATATTATAGAATGAATATATTTGATGTAAGATACGTTTTCAGAAAAGAGGAGAACCCCATTTCAGTAAACAAATAAAAATAAAAATAAAAATCAGCAGGCATTGAAGATATGATCGAAGTGAAACTTGTTCACCAAAATGATTGTAATTGCCGACAAAACAAAAACAAAAACAAAAAGGCCTACTTAAAGTGAAACTCCACAAAGAAAGAGAAATTATTTCTCAAGAAGCAAACAAAGTACTGATAAAATTATACATACACAAACTATATACATTGCAAAAAAATAAAATAAAATCTATAAAAACATACACAACTTGACCACTCACACCGTGGATGCAAATCAAACATTATTTCAATTACTTAAAATTAAAAATATTTACAACGAATCCGACCTTGTACATGCAACAATATTAAATCTTGACCGACTATCCCACTCTTTGAGGACTCTAGGTGCCTACAATGTAATGAGGAGATTAGTCACTGCTGTCGGCCGTGGATACTTCAGGTACGATACTAAAAGAATATATATATACATATGTTTGCAGATTTTCAAAAGCAACTAGTCTTTTATTAAGCCAACGATATGTAGATGATAGATTATGACTAAATAATGATGCATCCCCAATAATTACATTAATTTAATGAGCCCTATGTTGTCACCTGCCCACGACCACTAATATATGGAAATAATTAAAGAAAATATATATCAGATCAAGATAATTTAATCCCATTTAAGCATAATCAACTAATTTTTCATCAAACGGATGATGATGATCGCAAATTGGATTTAGTACGTACGTCAGCAACCAAAGTAGAAACGTCTAGAAACTATTTTTAAAGTTTGTCTGTTTTTGTTTGTGCAGAAACTATGGCTTTACAAGATGAACGCAAGTGCCAAAAAAGGTAAAACATTCAAAAATAAACAAATAAATAAAACAAAATCTACAATACTTAATTTAGGTTCCTCTAATTCAATTTGTCTCTCCTCGTGTAGTGGAACTTGGTGTCCTTGCGTTGTCAAATCATATCTAATCAATGAATTCTATGGCTCGCAATGAGGCTTAATAATTTTTACATATCAATAAAGTCTATTAAAAATATATTGTTTTAACTCCAATCGTGTGGTTCAGTGGTATGAATTGATCCACGCTTAATTAATATCATGTGTTCGAATCAAGCTTTGTTCATGCAATAATATTTAAATCTTGATGTCAGCTATCTCACCCTTTGAAGTACCTGCAACATAGCGGGGAGATTGATCACTGTTGTCGTATTAAATCTTGAGGTCAATTATCTCAATCTTTGAGATGCCTGCAACATAACAAAGCGAGAAGATTAGTAACGGTCAGCTATCTCATCCTTTGAGGTGTATGCAACATAGTGAGGAGATTAGTCACTCTTGTCGGAAGATACTCTAAGTACGATGAAAAAAAAATATTTGTTTGATGAAATGAAATGATAAAATATTCAAACCAATTTCTCCATTTTTTTAATTAAATTTTGTCTCCGGGATCTTAATTTTTTTGAACATTTCTAATAGCCACCTTGTTTAACATAGTTGGACTATGGCTTTGTGGTTTAGAGATATGAATTTGAATTTTATTAACGACCTGCTAGTTGAGGTATATTGCATAAAACTAGTAATGTTTCAAAAGCTAAAAACAAATAAGAACTTTCAACACGTCCTGTAAAAAGGATTTTTGAATACATCTTTGAACAGTTCCTCGTATAAAAATATTTTTGACCAGTTTGATTTAAAAAAGAGGGAAAAAAATGAATTCGAATACTTCATGGATTGTAAGTTGCATAAAGTCTTGAAATACTATTCTTGCAATTTTTCACCTTTGACCTTCTTTTTAGAGAACCTTCGACTATTATTATTATTATTATTATTATTATGAAAATCCTGCGACACCCTTAACTCATCTACATCAATCAATAAGTGTCCACACGCACACATACATGTATGTAGAATGCAAATAAATTAAATTAGTAGGTCATTACCAACATCGTTCAGGTCATTACCACAGGTCATTTTCTAAGATCATTATTTAAAATTATGCGATGGTTCACTCTGATATAATATCGTATAATATTTTGTAAAGAAACAAACCAAACAGTAATTAATACATTTGTCTTAATTTATAGTTAAAAATATGATTATCTGAATTGATAAAATAAACGAACTTGTATGACACTAATACCGAAAATTCAACATATTATCAACATAATTAGCAGAATGGGGCAGAAAAGTTGAATCGACCCCTAGAAAGTGAGAAAAGAAAATAAAGGGCAAAGGGGAAAAATAGAGAATTAATTATTACAAGCAACTTTATGGTACTGGTGATCTAATTTATCTGATGTTTATTTCATACTTCATTATATTTGTCAAACACCCACTTTATAATAGTAATGAAGATAATATATTTTTCCTTTAAAGGTGCTACAAAGATCATGGGTGAAGTTACACCGATTTGGCCGAAACCGGTTTAATTTAATCGATTGGTTGGTTTGAAAGAAAAATTTTGGCTACTCAATTTAAAAAGTTTCATAGTGAATAATACTAGGCTGTTCGATATTGATCGGATAGGTATATAATATACTATTACAAAGTAATAATACTACCAATATACAAAAAATATCATTTTGATATATTATTTTTCCGTGGTTGACGATCTTGTATATTATACTCAACATTAAGTTTTAGTGAAAGATAAATTATTTGAATATTCTCTTGATTAAAAACCACATATTTTTTTCAACTATGATTTTGTTATTATTAAAACATCAAAAGGGAGTTATTGTAAATTCATGTCAATTACTTAACTTGCACGACTTTGACTAAATTAATAAATTCGAATAGATGCTTGAGATTAAGAATTTCTTGCTCCATAATTATAAAATGGAAGGTTCTAAAACTCTCTCAAGGAAAATAATATCGATGAATTGTGGCTTCTATTATTCTTGGAATTATTGATGCTGTCAGGTATACTGGTCAAACATATTTGTCCCATTATTAATAATTTAATTCTCAGGTTGGAGAAAAGATTGGAAGCAAATCCTTGTGATGTAACCATTATTGACTCCACTTTGAATTTTTAAGGGAAAAATAACTAGAAAATGTTTGATTACGAAAGTTTGTGGAATTATTTTTCCATCCACAGCATTACGTTAACCTAGTGGTCTCTAACTTGGGAAATAATTATACTGTTCATGAGTTAAAAGTTCGATTATCATTCGTTTGTTATGTGATTCGAAACATTGAGTATCGAATTTATTACTATTTTACTAGCTAGTAATTGTTATAACTTCGCTCAAACTGAACCGAGCACAATATATAAAATAATTCAGCTTTTTTTTTTCACCGACGAGAGATTGAAAGTATAAACAGAAAAGGACTAAGAATATATTTAAAAATATAAAAAAGACTAAAACTCTGCTCTCTCAAACAATATCATTTTGCCTGCATAAAAATAATTGATAGATAAATAAAAACCAAAAGGGGTAATTTTATTCATAGCCCCATTCTACTCACTGTAGCCCCCTAATTTAAAATGAAAAATTTAATACAATTTTAACCCCACCGTCTTGAATTGAGAATTTAGTGCAATAACAATTTTTAGACGTATTTTCAATGCCCTGAAATAAAAATCTTCAACTGCTTGTCGAAGATCGCCCATAAAGATTGAATTTTGCATATCTCATCAAAGTATGTGTTGAACAACTTAAGCTTATTGCTTTCGTTATAGCTTATTGCTTCTTCTTTAGTCACCTTGCTCGGTTATCAGACACTGTAGCTTTGTTGTCCTGAAACACGAAGATATTATACTCTGTTATCCCAGAATCGCTTGGTTATGAAAAATAGGATCTATAGAAATTACTATATGCAGTTACTCTGATCTAAAAGTTAGAGATTATCAATTCATTTAACATGACATAAAGCTAGACTTCTCTCATTTCTGAAACCATAGCCACAGTTTGATGACAGGTAATGCGCAAATTGATTTTCACATAAATTTTGTGATCTTGAATTGAAAATATACAAAACTCCTTCATGTGGAAAATGTATTTTATAGCAAATGCGAGACATGGCCAGCGGCAAATTCCCCTTTAAGGATATTGATGATGCCAAGATTATATAGTTGATGAAACAAACTGATAATATATTCAATCAATTTGACCATGTTTTATATAGCAATGGACAACACACACCACATCTATTATACTAGCAAGGAGAAGCAGAATCACATTCCAAACCAAACTTGTTTTGAATGTTATCACTCATATCAAAGGCAAAACCAACTCACCTATTTTCAAGAAAACCGCGCTTAGTTTTGTAGAAATCCACTGTGATATAGTTATTTAAAAAATCGTGAGATGTTTCTATACAATACATTAAGAATTGGATTTTCTCCTGATTACTCGGAGTTGTACAAATTCGTGATGGAAGAGAATTGGAGTGTGATTGTGGGCGAGAATTAAACAATCCTTCAAAACAAGTGGATCCAAATCATGGACAACTGACTTCACATATTCTCATGGAAGACGGATTTGATTGAAGATATCTATCAGCTTTTATAACCGATTCTTGAATTTTCTTCTTGCTTCCTAATTTGTACTTTAATGCAGCTTAATTCCAAGACGATGATTATAGGAATTAAGTTGCGAATGAAAAATAGGATGCAAGAATAAAAATAAAGAATGGAGTAAATATATATCATCGATGAAATCTGTCTCCTGCAGGTTAGGTGAAGCTGGTTGTCTATGATCTGGATGAACTTATTCGGAAGCATTGGTGCATTCTCATTCGCAATCATCCTCTAATTATATTCTATCACAAACTTGGACAACTCCGGATAATAAGTGATGGTCACATTCTTTATAATTTGTATAGGAACATTTTATAATTTTTCAAATAGTTGAATCCCAATGGATTTCAATGAAACTGAGCATGGTTTTCTAAAAGTAGATGAGTTGGTTTTACCTGTGTTTGAGTGATAACATTCTAAACAAGTCAGTTTGTGCAAGGATTTGAGGTGTGAAAACAATAATAAGAACAACATAATTAGCCATTCCTATAGCTATATTTCAGTATTTTTCGAATTCCACACCCAATAACACTTTTTGCCACAATCTTTAACCCATATTGTAAGAGACACTTAATAGCAGTAAAGCACACAGTAATGAAGTATACAAATACAATATCCTCTAATCATACCAGATAAATGTTCGAACTCCACTAAGAAATGAGATCCTAACCTGGCAAGACATATCAAACTTTTCTTGAACTCGAGATATCTACTTCAGCAGCTATTGCATCCTGCTTAATCCTCCATGTTTTCTCCATAACCTCAACTTCAAGACAGCGACAAGAAGTTATTATTTTGTCCAAATTCAGTATAAATTAAATGGTTCAAGTTCATTTATATGGGAGAGGGAACACAGGAGTGAATTGTAAGCAAGCTGTCCCTTAATTTTCTTATCTTTTAGTTCCTGACATAGATAACAATGATAAAGAACAGAACATTAAAGAAGCCAAACACCAGTAGTAAATCTCGAAAATTGTTTACCCCCAATTCTGCAGTTTCCCCTCTGAGATATTTCTTTACATTCATTTTATCCTCTTCGGTCTGTCAATCCAAATCAACTTCTAACAATCAATACCCTAGACAACTAAAAGTCCTTTGGTGAATTCTGGTATTAATCTATACTTCACCTGCTCTACGTTCAGTATTATTCTTTCCACTTTTGCTGCTTTGACCCCATCTTATCACCGTCCTAACCAGTTCAACACTGCGGCGATCCGTATTGGAAAAAAGATATAAAAAAATCATGAAGCAGATAAAGACAGAATTCTGATTCAAAATTCAACTAAGAGAGAGAGCCACCTTTGTTTGTGGATGTTTACTTCGGCCACAACAATGATAAATAGTCAAGTTCAAACCACAGTAGAGCGAATCGACGAGCTTTGCTTATTCGGGGCGCCGCGAAGTCACCGACACAGGAATTCACGGCGGCTTCCCCGGCGAGGTTTTAAAGGTATTCTAACTATAAAACTCTGTTTTCTCAAAAAAAAAAAAAATCCCAAAACCCTGAATCGTTTTAAGTAGCAATAGAAGGGTTTATATTATGCAATAGTAGTGGTGTTCATTTGGAACCGGAACCGGAACCGGAATCGGAATCGAACCGGACCGCAACAGTATGCATTTTTGCTCGGTGCGGTTTCCATTCCTGAAAATTTTAATCATGGTGGTTCCACCGGAAAAAAAGAAGAGGAGACCGTTGGAACCGGAACCGCCAGTTCCGAACCGGGAACCGCCTGTTCCAACGGCTCTTTTTTATTTTTATTTTTTCTGATTTTTAACTATAAATACACGCCCCACTCCTCTCATTTTCACTCACCCCAAAATCTCGATCTCCATTTCTCTCTCAAATATCAATTATCTCAATTTGATCAATTATTTCATTCTAATTTACGATTTTGTTCTACTTTATTTGCATTTTACATTTTAATTCGATCAACAATTCAACATGTCTTCATCTCGCGATGGTGATGATAAGGGCAAAGGCGTGATGTCCCACAACAAAAGTACT
>AYJT01073458.1:0-10813 GCA_001278415.1 Ocimum tenuiflorum
TCATAGAAAAATCAAACCACACGCACACAAAGACATGATGAGTAAGAAACTTGGATGGATTGTGCATAAGGAGCAGATAAATGGATGCAAAGTTATGCATGACAAAAAAAAACGCAGAATACATCCAAGTGCGTGTAAATGCAGTAATTACCTGGGTAAGATTATCAAATGATTTGGCTTTTGGAGAATCTGCTTCGCAGACGGACGGTGACACCAGAATTATTGAAAACCCTAGCCAACAAATAATAGTAAAATAAAGATTTGAGGAGAAAATATAGGAGGAGTTTTTTTTGCTCAAAATCAGACAATAAAGCAAAATTATCGGATTTCAGCGTAATTTATTACAAGCTTACTTTTTTGTCTTTTACTTTTCAATTGTACTGTATCGTGCTTATGTTTCTATCACAGTCGGTCAAAGTCGCGTTTTCTCCTCAAAAATTAATGCACGAATAAATGACTAATTGGTCCGAATACGTTGAGATACGAATTAGTCCTTGTTACCGAAAAAATAATTACAAAGCATAAATGGTATTATCAAGAAATAAAATGATAAAAATTGTTGATATAACAATTAAACGAATATACACTTAGAAAAGTGGCGTCTATCACATTCTCCCTTCTAATAGCTTGGAATTAGGTGAAATGTCATTATTTTCCATAAAATTAAACAAAACACTTAAAACCACGAGATACTATGACAGTGCAATTTATATAGCTTACTTGTTCAAAATGTGAGCGTGGTCAAAATATGATTTATATAAAGGGTTTTATGTTAAAGCAGTTAGAGATCATGTTTTTATACTCGATTGAGAGTCATTATACATTTTGTTACATTATCCAAATATTGACACATTTGTTAATTAAGAAAGATCTTATCATGATTTATATACATTAATTAGTAGAGAGTATAGGGGATCTCAACCGTTTGAATTTGCGTAAGAAAATCCTATGAATCCCACAACGCCTTAAGTATGATATTGTTGTTTGATGGCAGTTGTAGCAGCCAGTTCTCTGTGACTCCCTCATACTTGCCAAGTCTGCATAGAATAGAATATCTTTGAAATTTTCGTTAGGATTGCTTCTTTTTATTGTTCAACCTCTCTCTCAGAGGCAGTAGAGAGATGGAGAGCATGGAAATAGGGTGGCAAGTAGTTTCACTATGTGGGATATCATTTTGGATTGTCATATCTTCAAAATTTGAGGTGAGTAAGAAGCTCAGATCATTGACACAGCCATGGGTATCTCACCATGTCAAATTTGGAACTCCCATTATCATCAACATTCAGGTTTGTTATCTGGGATGTGCTTCTTGAAGATATATGTCTAAAGACCATTCTTTTAAGGATGTTTTATGTACTATCTTGAGTTTTATCTTTTTTGTTGTTGTTGCAGAAATACCAGCACAGACAACTGGATGCATTTTTTTCTGGGTTATCCTATATTGTTTCAGTGCCTTTTTTTACTGCCTTTCTTCCCTTGCTTTTCTGGGTATGCTTCTGATTTCTGCACATTTTTGTATGAAAAATCTCTTGCTAATATTTTTATGTTCTGTTTGCTAGACTGGGCATTCCAAATTGGCTAGGCAAATGACACTTTTGGTTGCTTTTTGTGATTATATTGGCAACTGCATAAAGGTAACTTGTGAAGCAAATTATGTGCACTTGTATCTGATGGGGCTGTCTTTTTTTATTCAATTTATGGTTATGGGGTTTTATAGGATGTGGTTTCAGCACCTAGACCGAGTTCTCCACCAGTTAGAAGAGTTATAGCTACCGTGGATGAGGAGGTTAATGCAATGGAATATGGATTACCTTCTACACATACTCTTATCACTGTCTGCTTATCAGGGTATTTCCATTTTCTTGATGGAAAAATCAATTTTTGGCAGATGCCTTGTACTTGGATAACCTTATCCAGAGTTTATGCAGGTATCTTTTATACTACATTCTGGATTATACTGAAAGTAATGATCTCTTCATTACCCTGGTTGGATTCATCCTGGCTTGTCTAGTTGTTGCTCTCACTGCATTTGGTAAGTTTCTGTCAATTTCTCTAAAATTTACAATGATTTCTTTCTTGCTGTCAAAAATCACGAGAGTTGCTGCATTTGGCTAACTCATATTTTACTGAACGATGCCTTGAAGTTTCATGTATTAAAAATCTTTGTATTCAGGAAGGATGTACCTCGGAATGCACAGCTTCATCGATATTATCGGTGGTCTCGCTTTGGGATTAGGGATCCTACTTTTATGGCTCTCTGTGTCTCAATACATAGATCACTTTATAGTTTCTGGTCAAAATGGTAAGAATTCCTTGATTAAATTGGGAAATTCCAGTAAATTCTACCTTTTGTCCCATATGATATGATGCACTTTTAGTCTAATACTTGCATTTTAGATCCACCATCAACTTTTTTTGGTTTTAAAAAATGTATTTGTTGTCTTAATTATGTCATCCATTCACAACAAGATAAGCCACGTATAAAATAGTATTCAGATTTTTGGAACTAAAAGTGCAAAGGTTCGTTAATAATGAAATCAAAAATTGCAAGTACGGGATCAAATTGCGACCAAAATGAAGTGACACTGTATCGGGACCAAAAATGCAACTCGCTCATGAGATTTCTAGCAAGCAACTTGCATTTCTGTAATATATAGATCGACTAATGATAAAAGTTTTGGATGTGGTGATCTATATGCTGTGTACTGGTTAGAATTTTTAACACTTGAATCTCGGTGTGCAGTTGGATCTTTCTTGACCGCTCTATGCTTCTTGTTGATCTTTGCATACCCGACTCCTGAGCTGCCAACGCCGAGTTTCGAGTATCACACAGCCTTCAGTGGCGTCATCCTTGGCATTGTGAGTGGTATGAGTTTTTTTGCAGTGCGTCGTATCGATAACTGAAAGTTATATTCTTCAGGTGATTGGTGTCAACCAGACATTCCATCAGTTTCACCATGAGAATGTTGCTCATGTATTTTCCCCTGAGCTGACATTTCATGCCTTTGTGGGTCGAGTACTAGTAGGAATCCCAACTATCCTTGTTGTGAAGTTGTGCAGCAAGGCTCTTGCCAAATGGATTCTTCCAATTTTCGCAAATACTTTGGGGATTCAAGTGAGATCGGCGAGATATATACCTAGCTTAAATGGGACACCGAAGCAGGCGTCGTTTGATTTGGATACTGCCGTAAGATTCCTTCAGTATGCTGGTCTTGCATGGTCTGTTGTTGACCTCGTGCCTTCATTGTTTCCTCACATGGGATTGTAGAAATGGAATTCTGATGTAGAGTAGAACCATTTGTCTTATCCTTTTCTCTGTTTTGTGTTTGCTTTTGGTTTTTTTGGATGGTTTGTGAGTATGAGCAAGAATAATGGTTCTGCTGTATGTATAAATATTTTGTGGCAATATATGTTACAGGTCAGTGAAAGTTGAATAGATGACCAACTTTTGGAACACAAGATGCTTGCTTTGCTTGTCTAATAGATATAAAGAGTTGTAAATGTGGGCGTAAATAGACCAATGGATAAGTAATTCAACTCATTCACATCCAAATCATGAATGTATGGAATCCACGTTATGAAGGGAGAGATTGCTTTTGCCAATTTGAATTGAACGATGATAGAAAATCGGTCTATTTTCAGCATTATATCCATAGTTAGCGCATTCATTATAATTAGCAGCTCCGTATCAAGGATGAGATTGATATTGTCACTATCATCGATAAGAAAACCTTTAGGCTCGTTATCTAGAAACTTGTTCAAAAATACCATAATGAAAGAAACATTGGAGTTTGTCGCCAGGTATTTGACCAAATAAAATCGTCCAGTTCCTGTAGAACCTATCATTATGCACAAATACCTTTCCAATGAGTTTCTTTTTATTGTTTGATATAAAGGGCTACAACATCAATTCATTGAAGCTCGTGAATTTTAACCCAACCTGGATATTTTACAAACAGCAAAACTAACAAGATATCACCATCACAGTCACTTGCTACCATTTTGAACCAACCACCAATCCTAGTATAGTTGGGACTTCACTTCATCCAAATGGGATGGTATTCACAAAAACTCACATCCATCTGAATGCTATACTATATTGCTCATTTCAAAGGATTTGAAACCCAAAATGGTGATGAAACTCATATCCACTAAATATGATGATGCAGAACAAAACTCTGCCTACTCTTTTCCCCGGTGCTGCTTCAAAGCTCACGGGCCAACATCTGGATTATTGCATTCCTTCTCCCCGCAGTTTCTCAGGTTGTGCAGCTTCAGCACATCCAGGGCAGTCGCATAGGAAACCGTATCCTTGATACAGGAATTTCCTACGCGCCTCATAACCCATGCTTGCATCAATGTAGCATATCCTCAACTCTTCCCCTGCAAAAACTACTACATTGCATTACTGGAAAAACAAAACCTTGGTAGTCCTAATTGAAAGGAAGGAAAACAAAATAGTGCATCTTCCTAATGTTATGAATATATCTTATAGTTTCACAATACAATTTAACTAGCTCTGTAAGACTAATTATAACGAGTGGGGATTTATTGAATAGTTTATGATCTGAGTAAAGGTCCTTCCTCTAGTGGTTTGGTTTGCTTTATAGCATTATTGTTTCTTGAAGTGGGGGGAAGAACAACAATCAAACTGAAGAAAAGAAACGTATTGAAAGAAAACAGTGTGTCAATCTTTTCCCTGTTAGCATAGATTTAAAGATTGTACAACATAAAAGGGGAAAATTTTCAGGAAGTAATCAACTTAGTCAAATGAAAGGACCTTCTTCAATGTCGCGGAGAGCCACCATTTTACCGTCCGCATTGTTGGTCCATACAATATTGACATTAGGATCTGCAACAAAAAGGAAATGTCACGCTCATTAACCTGCAAAGTCGCTTATTGTATGGCTGCTTGGCTACGGCTTGCATTCCAAAATCATTGAACTTAACACTGATCTCTTTGTTGTTTGTGTTTTAGTTTCCATATAATGGAAGTTGAATAGAGTGCTAGGATTCAAACTGACAGAAACAATAAAGATGGTTGTAGTAATCTCAAAAGTAATTTTGCATTGAAGCTTTCCGAACAAAGGGCCATCTTTGGTTAATAAGGGAAAATATAAGCACTGGCTTGCCATGAAACTAGAGATCTTACCACAAGAATGATTGTAAAAAGATGGAAGCATATACATGGCATTTCCGACAGCAGCGCTTCCTTCAACAGATGCTGCTGCTGAAGAAAGAAGGTCTTCATATGATTGTATCGGCAGTTCAACACGAAAGGCATTGACCCGTATACGTGCTAAAGTATCAGTATACCATTCTTCAGTCAGAACTATCACCATGAATTAAAGAAACAGCAAAAAAAAAGCTCACATGTGGACAACAGTTCAACCAAATTTTGCAAAGACCTACGGGCTCTAGGTGAGCAAATCCACTTAACTTGCAAACACAAGGCATGCCAAATCGAAACAAGGTAAAAAATTATTATGTTATGAAGCTACTAGAAAAGGAATACACGCATTATATATACATATAATCCACTAAAAGCCATATAGCCTACAGCTATTCAAATTAGTAAACAGTTACTACCCATGAAACATGAAATCGTGAACAAGGAAAAGGCACCCCATGCGGACTTAATAGATAATATCACTCTAGGCGTCCGCTGTCCAGGACAATACATTCCATACTTCCATTGACAAGAGTACTAAAAAAAACAACCATGCATGAATAGCATGAATATGCACACAGCTGCAGGGGCAATCCAATTTTTTTTTTTTTATAAAAAGAAATGAAGCATAAGAAAGTGAGTGATCAGCCTATTTCTCCAAAGTTGGAATTTATTTTAAAAAAAAAATCTAAAGTTGTGCTTTCTAAGCACTTCAGGTGATAAAAAGGTGCACAGGGCACAGCTAGCCACACGACATGCAGGAAATATATATAAGCTATCATGAAACCATTCAAGAGTCCATTCTATGTTCTCTCTCGGTGAGGGCTGGCAGGGATTCTTAATAATTCAAACATTCATAAAGGCCCAAACTTCACTTCAAAAGGATACATGACAGCGGCTCCTCAACCTCTCCCTCATTTACTGAGTCCTCCTGCTGATAATTCTCTACCTTAATATCTACATCCTTGAGAGTGCTACTCAGCAGGGAGAATTCCTCTTTCATCTGATAACCATTACACAGAAAAAAATGAGAACAATAAGTTCATGACTGGCTTAAACAAAAATTATGTCAACTTGAGGAACACTTAACCTCTCTCTTTTTTCCCAATAAATGTACATAAGATTTTTCTCTGGAAATGTTCTTACCCAGCATAATTTCCTAAGACTACAGGCCCCTGATGAAATATGAGGGGAGAAGAATTCTGTGAATGTAAAAGCCATAGATAGACTGAAAATGATTTAAAGCCCGTAAACCATCTAAATTGATATAGAGAAAACCCCACCAACATTAGCCATCGAGTTAAATGTTAACCAGAATAATGTACAACCCAAACAAGGACCCATAAGATTCCCTTTGTTACTAAGACTGTAACTGCCTTCACTAGAGTTGATAAATCAAACCGAAGGCCTATACCATAAGAAGGATTACCATAACATTAGTTTGTGTGGTCTGGAGATGGTCATGTCAAGAACACACGGACAGGAATTAATCTACGTTAAAAGGATTCCATGGATCTTCTGAACCAACTCTTCTTCAGACGAGATGCATAGGTAAACATCATATGTGTCTACATGATCTTCTCCATTTCTAAAACATTCTCAAGGAAGCAACTTTTTGATGGTATAAGAATGTAATAGGGGAGACCAGAGAGTCATACCAGAGAAATTTGATTAGTCGACAAACTCTCTTTGCAGAGTATCTCAAAGAAGTCATGACGAATTTTTCTGGAAATAATTTGACAAGCAAGCCGCTTGGCAATAAGAGGATACTTCAGACCCTGCTGTCTACAACAGAAGAAACAATGAATATCCAGTATCACATACTTTGTGGGCTAAAAATGAAATATTCATACCGGCAGTATTCATGAAATCTCGACCAGTCTGCCTGCTTCTCGACGTCGTAAAACTTCTGATGTCATTAAGCAGATGATATAAGTGACTTATACAACGAACAACAAACCAAAAACTGATCAAAATATCCAAAACTACACTAGTTGAACCTCAACTTAAGATGCACAGAGAATTGCATCATATCAACTACAATCCCAGTTGAACCTCAACAATATACATGTTTTATTTCATACCTTTGTTCTACAGCAATAAAGGTAAAAAATTTCCCTTAAAAATGAAAGCAAAATCGAGAAATCGATTAAATTAGAAAAATAACAGTTGCGAATTGAGATGAAACCCTCGAATTGGATTAATAACAATCACCATTCTGAAGTGTGCAAGTGTGGGGTAGACGATTATTACCTTCGATTGCTGTTGGCACCGTTGGCTGCAAAACGACGCCGTGTGAGCAGCTTCGTCACTGGTGTGGCGTTTAGGTAGGCGTCGGAGACAGTTGTAGCAGACAGAGTTGATCATGGAAAGGGATGGGTGCACGACCATGGGTGTCGCGGAATGGAGGACTTCGCCGGAGGAGATATTTTGAGACGCGAACACGGCACGCCCCAGATTATTAGCGAGCTTGACGACGACGGGAGGCGGCTTGGATTCGGAGAAGGCTGACTGAAACGGCAGCGTTCTGGCACAACGGCGGTGGAGAGTTTTGAGATCGACAGCTCGACGGCTCAAACGGGACAACCAAACCATTCTTCTTTTCCTGCAACGATGGAGCTCTAACGCTCAATTTATACGCTCTCTCTCAATGTTTAAAAATTAAAATGTCGCCCATAGAAAGGAAAATGAACGAGTATTATTCATTCTCGATTAATATGTCGAATATTTCAAAATCTCAATGTAAAACCCAAACACCACTGGATATTCTCAATTCAATTGAGAATTCATTTTTAAGAATATAACTAAACTATTTCTCAGGTTTTAAAGGACATCATTTTTTTAATAGCAAAAATGACATCATTCCTAGAAATATATGGTATGTGATTAAAATATGTTATTACTTCTTATAATAAACCTCGCATCCTTCACTTTATAATTAAAGATATTACAGAAAACAGCTCCTAAATTCTCAACCCTCAATACAATAATCCACACGATTTAGTTGGTTTTATTTTCAATTTTGACAACTTAAATTTAATTTTTCATCATCTGAGAAATTTCACTTAAACACAGATATCAGCCTTGAAATTCAACGTGGTGAAATAAGAGGAAAAATATTTCTCAATCATAATAATCTGTCAAATTGGCAGATAAGCCCAAAGATTGGGTCATGTGCATATATTATTAGGACAAATTGCAGGTTCGAAATCATCAACCGTGGATTTTTGTTCTTAAAGCTCGCATGAGAAAAGGCGCGATAAATCGACGAAATAGAGGAAAACGTATTCCAAGTTCCAACTATCATGCAGAAATTACTAAAATTGGGAAAATATTATTTTTAGCTCCTCAGCTATTAGATCATATTTATCAACAATCAGTCCAATCACTCAAACATCCAACCATTTCAATATTTAATTAATTTTTCTTTCTTCCACATCATTCAACCCAACCACAACAATTTTGTATGATTTATCAATAACCATCCAATCACAATAATATTTAATTTTATTTATCTATTAATGTTCTTGTTTATCTAATTTTATTTTGAAGATTTAAAATTCTACTTTTTTAAGTACTAAAAGAAAATAGATAATTTATGATAAAATAATCCAATTATAAAATAAAAAAATTATTTTTGTGTTTTTAGCATTTTTTAGAAATAAAAAGTACATATAACAATATTGATCTCTATTTGTAGATAATTAAAAATTATGAATTTTGATATCTATATTCATTAATTTGTATTTATTAGGTAAAAGATATATCAATTAAAAATATAAAGAAAAATCAAAAGTAATTGTAGTGAGCCCCACGGTTGCACGTGGTTGCATTCGATTTAAGGGGGACCGTGGTCGGTCCCCTATCTCATTTTCCAATTTAATTTTTATTTTCTTTTTAAATTTTTTGATGATGTGGTGGCTACCATGGTTGTTATTTATGGTCCTATGTCAAGGGCAATTTCATCCTTCCACGACTATTTGTATCAATTAGACTCCTCGATTTTGAAAATTAGCTCAACTAAGCCCTCCGTATGTTTAAATTATTATTTTATATCTCATATTCCTATAATACCTTTATTAAGAATGAATATACATATTATACTCAAATCTATACCATATTTTAGATTTTAATTGAAATGTGTATTTTAATAATTTTACTATTTTCATTGTATACATCATAAATTAATAATAATTTAAGATTACTAAGATAATTAAGACCTAATTAGTGCTACCGTGTAATATTCTAGGAAAATCAATATGATTTACCAATATTATGTATAACTAATTTATATAAATAAAATAATTATGAGACATAAATAACTTGATATAATGACCTATAAAGTAAAAATATTAGATATACTTGAAATATGTTAGAACAACTGTTACAGAAACAATACAAAATAAATAAACATACAAAACAATGAACAAATAAAAATACATAAGATAATTAAAATTTGCTTATTTTATATTTTTCTATATATGAAACTTTACTGTAGCATAATATTCTAATCGGGATTTAATCTGAATTCAATGTTGTTTGGTGAATTTTATTTAATCTGTGTTGAAATTTTATCATTTTGTAGGTTTATACATTTTAATTTTTTGTTTAGGTCACGTTATAATCTTTATTAATTTTAAAATTAAATTAATTTTAATTATTTTCAAATATACCTAAATAAGAAGAGTGCGTTAAATTCATTCATGCACAAATGAGTGTGTTGGTCCCAAATAAGAATTTATTATATATTGCGGAAGCGTTAGTAAATAATTGCGGAATTAAGTAAGCCTTTTTAAGTCTCAGTGGCTCTTTAAACTATTTGTTATCGAGTAGGATTAAAAGATTGTTTTAACAAATATACTCCAGCTACTAATGGTAGCTGTGTTTCAAACGCATAGAAAAATTTAAGAACTAAAATCACTAAATGGACAGGATATTTATAGAGGTTCGGATATAAAAATATCCTACGTCTTCTCTTCCTACTCCACGAAGGAAAATCACTATAATTAGTTATACACGGTAAGTGAACACGGGTTACAACTTACAACTAACTATCTTCTGCAACAAATTACCTCAAATGTTCTCGGTCACAGGCATGACTGAGCTGAAACTTTACCGAAAACCTTCCAGGCTTCTGCTCGGCGAGATGAAAGTTTCTGTTCCTTTCGTGAACGTTGATCGATTTGGTGAGTGATGTTCTCAGATAAAGGTAGGAATGTCAATTTGGCCGAACCCGATGGGTTGACCTGAAAAAACTGAAATAGAATGCGGGTTAAAACCGAACCAAAATAAAGATGGACCGAGTGGGTTGGACCCCTCGGGGCTTGCGGGCCAAATGGTTGGAACCGCCGGGTCTGGGGACGGGCTAAGCACAATTTAAAAAATAAAATCACAATTTTTTTATTTCTTTCGTTCCTTTCCCGTTTCCCTCTATGGAGTACCATTCTTCATTCCTCCAAAATCCACCCCTTTTTCCTCTCTCAGTCTTTTGGAGATCTTCGCCATCGAATTCCTGAAGATATTCCCCTTCCAATAGATCCCAACCGCGCCAGTTCCTTAAGATCCTCACCCTCAGTCTCCGTTGTTTGCGGCAAGCCGACAACAACTCGTTGCGCTACTTGCTCGTCTCATTCAACTAGGACA
>AYJT01073467.1:0-16172 GCA_001278415.1 Ocimum tenuiflorum
TCTATAACAATTCCCTATCTGTAAATTTTCATAAACCATGCGGACATAATTAATCGAGTCGTGATCGTAGGCAGAATTTATCTTTCATGAATCGTAATCAAATAGGGTGAAATGGGAATATTTATAAAATTCAGTCTTTTCAACATGTTACAGTACCGGAATTTCGACTGGAAAAATGTGGGTCGTTACATCGATCGAGCGTTGGAGCTGGCGAAGTCCCTGTCTTCTTGATTTTACACTTTACATTGTATTTCTTCCCCGTTTTGTTTTGCTAATGTAATGGACTGTACTTCCCTCTTATTAATAATACTTAATTTTGGGTTTCTCATTGTATATACTGTTTATTTTTTATGCTCATTCTTCCTTTCTTCTATATCTCATGACTCAATCCGTCAACTTGCGGCTCGGTCCAGTCTGAATATCTATCTGCCGGCTGTGCCTCCAAGGGTTGATGATCAATAGATTTTCAAAATCTTTTTTGGGCGGGAAGATTGGCCCCCAACGCCCTTTCGAATTCTGCGCTTGTCTTTTTGCCTTCGCTGACATCATCTTTTCTTATAAATAGCTGACTTATTTCTCTTGTTATCTCACAAAACTTTTTCGTTCTCTGACGCAGAAGATTTCCGGCCTCTTTCCTACGATTGAATCCTCAGTACTCAGGTTATCCCCTAACGCCTTGTTTTTGTCTGGTAGATTACGAATATCGTGACGACGTAGACATATTGGTTTTGATGTCGTCTTCAAGTTCTTCGCCACAGCCCGATACTCCAGCGGCAGCGAATAGGGTTATAGATGAGTCCATTCTTTCAGCCCGTAGTCATTATAATCAGGATGATGTGAGTAGGATAACTTCTATGTTTTTGTGTCACAAATTGACCCTTATGTCTTCTGGGTGTGAGGGGACTAGTTATAATCCTCCCAAAGGTTTCGCGACCGTCAACACCTCGATGTTGTTGGCCAGGGTCGGGATCCCACTCCATCCTTTCTTTAGAAATGTCTTGGACTATTATAGGATCTGCCAGATGCAACTTGTGCCTTTGGCTTGGTACACATTAGTTGGGGTGCTTTTCTTGCTTATCGATCAGCGGTCAGGGGTTCATTCTTTTTGCCTCTGGAGCCATTTATATAGGTTGGTCGAGGTATCTACCGATGTGTATTACCGACATTCCTCGGGTTGACTCTTCATAAAAAAAAATACTTCTATGTCGAGAGTCTCGTCCGTTCAGAGTTTGAACTGGGACCCAGTTCTACGAATCGACGGGTACGTTTCTTTCATTGTATTGTTTGTTTCTTTTTCTTAGGGTGCGTATTAACCTGATCTTTTGTTGTTTTCCACAGTCTACCCACAGACGAGGCTGACTGCTCGCGAAAGCCAACTCATCGAGCATCTCTATAGGGTTCCATGTTGAGATTTTATTTCGGTCCGTGCTGGTTGAGACATCAGTTTGTATGACGAGCGGCTTCGGTCGAACAACCTGCTAATTCCTTTAGGAAAACGGAGTAATACCATGGTTGGTCTGCTGGATTTGTCAAAGTTGAATCAATTGGTGACGTCTAAGATCGAGAAACCCAGTGACTTGGGGAAAGATTTCTCGGGTGTTTGGAGGGATCCAAACGTAAGTTCGATCCCACAGTGTGGGGGCCGACAAGGAGCCTCTAAAGAAAAAGGGTTTGGAGTTCGCAAGGCTACTCCCCAACTTTCTCCCCACCTGCGAAGTTTATTCCCATGTCTCCTTCGTCGGGTAGGCCAACCGATGCCTCTTCTTCGCGTGACAAACTCATGAGCGCATCGATCGAGGCTGCTAAGTCGGCAAAAAAAGATCGAAAAGCCTCCAAGTATCCTAAAGTGCCAAGGAATCTTCGCTCGAGACTGTCCCAGGTTTCGATAAAATCTGAGGAGATGTTGAAGAAGTCTGGTAAGGCGGTGGTTATGACTGCAGAGGAGGAGGAACGTGTTTGGTGTTGAACTATACCTCCATGAAATCCCCGATGACTTTTTTAAACATGAGATTCACCAACCGTTGGTAGGTCGAGCCGGTGTTCTTAAGTCCGAAGGGCATTACCTTGAAGCAATAGATGCCCTTGCTGGTAACAAAAGTCATCTTCTCCTCGTCATTAGGGTTCATCCTGATTTGGTTGTACCCTGAAAAGGCATCAATGAAGCTCAACATTTAGTGTCATGCAGTTGCATTTTTTATGAGGTCGACCTGAAACACGGGCCAGGGTCCACTGGGGTGGGTCACGGGACAAGCAGCCAGCTGAGGAAGCCCACGATGATATTGTTGAGGTTCGAATTTTCGTGACGAAAATCACAGAGAACTTTCTGCAAATAATTGCAAGCGAGCGACGAATATTTGGATAGAAAATGAAAATGAAGAAGATTGATAATGACTGGTTATTTCTCAATGGTGAATGCTCGACCACTCCCTAGAAAAGGTGATGTTCTATTTATACATGGAAATCGAGTTAGTTACAAGAGTGGGTTAGTGGGTGGTGCGTCCCGGGGTCGTAGTTCCATGCGGGGTTCATGCCTTCGCAAATATCGGGAAACCCACGTTGTATTGGTCGAGTTCCAGTCTGGACCAGCATAATGGACTGGCCCTTGGATCGATTCAAGGTGGACCGTCCTCCAGCTCGATGTGTGGGCCTCGTGGGCCTAGTCTGATTTGGGTTGTGGTGAATTTTCCCCCGTATATATATATTTATTAACACAAGGTCTAAATAAAAAAATTGTATACACTATTGATGGGTTTAGGTTTGCCATGTCTGTGAGAACTAGACACTACTAAGTGCTAACTCCGATACCGATCTTGTGTTACACAATGTGTTATGTATATGTTTATTTTTTTTTTTCATGAGAGATTATTAATTCCTGGTATTTTTTTTTTAAATTGATTTTTCGTGTCAATTCTTTTCATTTATGTTAAGCGAAAGAAGTATATAATACTGTACTCTGTTAAACCCCAAAACTAAATAAAACTCCCCGCCGCACAGCAGTGTTTCTGCACATCGCCGCCGTGAAACTAGTGGTGCGCTGCTTTACAAATTGGAGGTGCGAGCATAGCATGGCGGAAGACAGTAAAAACAGCCAGGGGCACAAGTCTCACAGGACTCGAAAATCCGGAGCTTCCGCCAAGAAGAAATCAAAGTCGAAGCCGAATTCGGCTGAAGGTCTTTCCAAGGAGCAGCAGAAGATAAACAATCCTAAGGTATTAATTGGAAGATTGTCCATGTTATTAGTTTGATATATTTATGTGTTTGTTTGCTTTTTGATGGGTTTATATATTTTCGTGCTTTGGTCTTCCTCAATTTGCGCGGTTATGATGTTCATCGAGATATAGTTTGTGATATATAGCCAAGTTTGTTGCTTTGCCGCACTTTAGCAAGATTTCTATGTGCTAGTGAGTGAATGGTTGCTTAGATTATTATGATTGATCACAATTTTATGTTATATTTTATAGTTTGTATAGTTATATGATATTTGAGTTTGTTATTGTAGCTATATACATAGCTCGTGTATGCTTTGTGAGTGAATGTGTCTAGATATTCTCGATTTTGAAGTGTTGAAACTGAGTTTATGACAATGCATTTATTTGCATAGGCTTTTGCTTTTAATTCGAGTGTGAAAGCCAAGCGCTTGCAATCGCGAGCTACAGAGAAGGAGCAGAAAAGGCTTCATGTACCAACGATTGATCGTAATACAGGAGAACCTGCTCCATTTGTTGTTGTCGTCCAGGGACCTCCTCAGGTTTGTGTGTATGATTATTGTTCATTGGCTAGTGGCTACATCTCTATTACATATTCTGTTATGTTCATTCTGAAATGGAAGTTCTTGGTTGCATTATAGGTGGGGAAGTCATTGCTGATCAAGTGTCTTGTAAAACATTACACAAAACAAAATTTATCTGAAGTTCGCGGGCCAATTACTATTGTATCAGGTTGAGTCTGTCTGCCATGTTTTTTTGACCAGATTAAAAAAACTCAAGTGAAATTTTGCTAACTATAAAAGTTTTTTGTATTTGGTTATGCTGGGGACTGACTTCTATTATGATTATTGATTACTTGACTTTATGATTTAGGCAAGAAAAGAAGACTGCAGTTTGTGGAGTGTCCAAATGATATCAATGGGATGATAGATTGTGCAAAGTTTGCTGATTTAGCTTTGCTACTCATTGATGGAAGCTATGGCTTTGAGATGGTTAGTCTCCATATTTCTTGGTTTCTTTTGGGTGTAAGAGTGCTTCTTGAGCATTGGAAACTTGTTATGAGTTTATGGTGCTTCCAAGGATGCAATCCTACATATTTACTAGGGAAGAATGTACGAAATATTCTAATTGTAAGAGCATGAGATGCATAAAATGCTTATTGGCAATCGACGACCCTGTCCCTACACTGGTTATCTCAAAATGGGAAATAAGCTAATTTCTTTTATAAACAAGAGGAACAACTCTTGAAAGTTATTAGAAGCAAGTCAATAATAGATATCTTAATATATTCTTCATTCTCTTTGAATTTTCAAACTTACCTATTGCTATTGTGATCTCTTGGTGCATTCCTATACTACCATTTAGCGTTGTACACTTGGGTGAAGTGATGTTTCCCATCTTCATCACATTTTCCTGACTATGTTTGCAGGAAACATTTGAGTTTCTCAACATATTACAAAATCATGGATTTCCCAGAGTAATGGGTGTCCTCACTCACCTGGACAAGTTTGAGGATGTAAAGAAACTTAAGAAAACAAAACAACGACTCAAGCATCGGTTTTGGACTGAGATTTATGATGGTGCAAAATTATTTTATTTATCTGGCCTTATTCATGGGAAGTATGTATTTCTTTCATTGGTCAGTTGTAGTTTCACGGTCAATGAGTGACATCTTACTAACCCTCACTTTTGCTTGCTTGTGAACAGGTACACCAAACGTGAAGTACATAATCTAGCAAGATTTATCTCTGTAATGAAATTCCCCCCCTTATCATGGAGACTTTCTCATCCTTATATCCTAGTAGATCGTTTTGAAGATGTCACACCTCCTCAAAAGGTGCACATGGATAGTAAATGTGACAGAACTGTTACCTTGTATGGATACTTGCGAGGCTGCAATTTGAAAAAAGGAATGAAGGTACATTGCCTGACTCCTTTCTTGTTGATCCTTATAAGTTGTTTCTGTTCAAATCCTAGACGGAGTATGTTGGTATCTACTACTGTATTTTATATTACAGTCTCAATTATTCAAGATGACATTTTTATGATTTATTTGGAATTGATAGCATCTCATTCTGTGGCATGGGCTTGGACATAAGTTAGTCAAACCTCAGATGGCACGGACTAGGATTTTTGTGCAGCTGCTTTTGCCTTTCTGCTCCTCTTCTTTCATTGATCTCCTTTACAGAGCAAAAAATATTTAGACAAACTTTTTTTTTGTATGTTGTCTGATGGTTGTTACCTGGCAGTTTCAGTAGCTATTTTGTTCAGTTTTTTTTTATTGTTATCATGTTTGAATAATAGAGACGACTTTTCTTCTTTCTCTTTATACCTTAACATTTCACTAATCAGTTATCTTAATAGGCACATATTGCTGGTGTGGGTGATTGTCCTTTGTCTGGAGTTACAGCTCTGGCTGATCCATGCCCTCTACCTTCAGCTGTAAGAAAGAAGGGGCTACGTGATAAGGAAAAGCTATTTTATGCCCCTATGTCCGGATTAGGGGATCTACTTTATGACAAGGATGCTGTCTATATAAATATTAATGATCACTTTGTACAGTTCTCTAAAAACGACGGAGAAGGGACACAAACAGGTTACTTTATATTTCGTTTAACTAGATTTTGTAATGAAATGTGTGTGCCTCTTGTGTAATTTAACACTTCTTGCATCTTGTCAATTTCCTTCTTTCTCATATAAGCCTTGCTCTTGTATTTGGCAGGAAAACGTGATGCTGGTGTTGATATGGTTAAATCATTACAGAACACAAAATATTCTGTTGATGAGAAGTTGGAGAAAAGTTTTATCACGCTTTTTGGGAAAAAACCTGATGTGTCATCTGAACCAGCAACTGGTCCAATTGATTCTCATGAAGCAATTGACCGGGACGTACCATGGGAACCTGTAAAACACTACGAATCTGATGTAAAAGACGAAGATAGTGCATCAGATGAAGAGGGAGATGAAGAGGGTGAAACTGAGGATGAAAATGATCAAGAATCCTTAGATGGGGAGACACAATGCAATGTGAAGGAACATATTGCTTTGCATGGGGGAAGGGTGAGGAGAAAAGCTGTTTTTGATAATGAAATGGACATAGATTACAAGGTAATACTTTAGCAAGTAACTATGCATTCAGATCTGGTTTCTTTCATAATATCTTCAATATTATCTATGGAAAACATGTGTATCATAACATCTAGTTGAATTTCGGCCTTCTATATTGGGAATAAATCTTGACAACACATAACATTACTAGCCCATTGCGATTTAGGATTGTGCATACATACAACGTTGGATGTCTTAATTTTTCTAGAAAATAGGTTAATGCATACAGTGATGCGGGTTTTAAAATTTTATAGTTGAAATAAGGTCATGAATTACATAATTTGATAAAAAGTTTCATCTTTCTTTTTAAGGTCTGCAACAGATAATGAGGCTGCCTTTTGGACACTTCTTATGTATTACCTTGTAACAGCTGTATATATCATGCTTGGCTTTCTGAAGAAAGTTTACGTGAGCATATGTTAGAAACCTAGTGCAACTTAGATTTTTGAAAGTTTGGCATGACTTGCACTATTGTCATGTGTTTTGTCTGTCCAGGGTGCTTTCTTGCTGGGTTTCTTTCTTACTGATGTTTGTTCTAAAAAGTTCAGTGAAGAATGCAAACAAAGATGTTAGTTTGAGCTTCAGAATAATTCTGAAGGGTTGATTGGATGATCTTTTCGTGATGAACATTAGTGGACTAAATCTTTTTACATGGATTTGGTATGCCTCGTGATTGGTTGGATGCTTTGTCTCCTGTTGTGTTTTGTTTTTCCGCATATGGTATAGCTAATTTCTTTTCCTCTCAAAATATGGTTGACTACAGGATTCTGGTGAAGATGATGAATCATATTCAAGTGATAATGATGAAACAGAAAAAGATGAAGATGACGATGGGCTTTCTCAATCCGATTTTTCAGAAGATGAAGAAGGTAACAATACTTTCCTTTATGTATTGATTTCATTAGGATGTAAATTTATGAATCATGGTCTTTTTCCCCTTTACTGCATGTTCTCTTTCATTTGAAAATAGACTATCTTTGAAAATTAATTCTGTATCCTGATTAGTTGATAATTTCTCTCACAGAAGACGAGATGGGAAACATTTCGAAATGGAAAGAATCCCTTTCAGAGCGAACTGCCGCAAGACAGAGCGTTAATCTTGCAGAACTTGTTTATGGGAAACCTGGATCAAAATCTTTGGATGATATGAAGGATACCAGTGAGGGGGAGAGCGAGGATGAATTCTTTAAGCCAAAAGGGGAAGGGAAAAAGGTCCACTGTTATGTCTTTTTTCATGATTTCTTTGTTGTTCAAAATATTCGTAGATAATGATGCGAAACTTGAGAGCTATGCAGTTTCTTTTTAGTTCTCTTATTATTTGGTTGCGTACAGAAATCAAAGGACGGATTAAACAAAAATGATGTGGACATTGATGACTGCTCAAAATTCATAAATAATGGAGGTCTTAAAGATTGGAGGAGTGAGGATTTCATTGCAAGTATTCGTGATCGTTTTGTCACCGGAGACTGGTCCAAGGCATCATTGAGAAATCAACGCTTGGAAGGCACTGTTGGCGATGATGATGAGGAAGTTTTTGGTGAATTTGAGGATCTCGAAACGGGTCAGAAGTATGAGGGTGATCCTACGGATGCTATTGGTGATTCCAGCAAGGATGATGCCTTGGCTGCTGAGGAACGAAAGCTAAAAAAGTTGGCTCTTCGTGCAAAATTTGATGCTGAATATCCTTTTCTCACAAATCTCCTACCTTTTTATTTGAACGTGTAGTATCTTTGCTCTTTTGAAGTTGGGCTTGTCTAATAAGGTTGTTTAAGGGGCGTGGGGGGAGGGTTTGTCAAAAACGAATTACTTGGTTTCCATGCAATTTGCATTTACAAATTGAATGCTTACTTATTACTGGTAAACACACTCATGTCACTTGCATACCATTCTGGTGATGATTTTATTGCTTTTGTGAAATTTTCATTGATACGAGTGTCTGGTCTAGGGATAATTTGTGAGTTAGGACTGTCAATATTGCGGGATGATGATAGATGCTGTTAATTATGAGCATATTGTGCCCTTAATTCTACCTCACATACAATGGTTCAGAGGTTCCTGATGAAGGTGATGACAAGAATGACAGCAAGACTAATCGTGGCCAAAGCAGTGGAGGTGGATTCTTTGACAAGGTAAATCAGTCTGGTGCTTATTTTTGAACTGTTTGAAAGCTTGAAATTAATACTTATGCTCTATTCCTGTAGTTGAAAGAGGAGATTGAACTGCGGAAGCAAATGAACATTGCTGAGCTGAATGAACTTGATGAAGTTACTCGTGTTGAGATAGAAGGTTTCAGAACCGGGACTTACCTGAGAATTGAAGTTCGTGATGTGCCATATGAGATGGTTGAAAATTTTGATCCTTGTCATCCCATTCTTGTTGGTGGACTTGCGATAGGGGAGGAAAATGTCGGATATATGCAGGTAGGGAAATATTGAGAAAATTACCCATTTGACTGCCATGCAT
Source organism: Ocimum tenuiflorum (assembly GCA_001278415.1). Taxonomy (NCBI): domain Eukaryota; kingdom Viridiplantae; phylum Streptophyta; class Magnoliopsida; order Lamiales; family Lamiaceae; genus Ocimum; species Ocimum tenuiflorum. The sequence continues at coordinate 8,778 of AYJT01073467.1, forward strand.
TTTATATTTTTTTCTTTTACAAGTATAATGGCTACAACTTTTATGCCTGAAGGTTCGATTGAAGCGGCATAGATGGCATAAAAAAGTATTGAAGACTAGAGACCCTGTAATTGTGTCTATTGGATGGAGACGCTATCAAACTGTGCCTATATATGCCATTGAGGACCGTAATGGGCGCCATCGCATGCTGAAATACACTCCAGAACATATGCACTGTCTAGCAATGTTTTGGGGCCCACTTGCTCCACCTAACACTGGAGTAATTGCTGTTCAGAACTTGTCAAATAATCAGGTAACTTGCACCATTTTTTTTTTGCTTATTCTGACAGGAATATCATTTAGTACTGTTTAGAATAACAAGAAAACCTATTTCTATTGCACTTTACAAACTAAAGATAGGAATATACAGAATTAGGATCAGATAGTTTTTCACATTTGTTGGCTTTCATAATATTATCTGAAATTCAAAATGGAAAGTTATCCACATTTTGGGTGTTCCACTGATGAATAGTTGTTGGATATTTATCTTGTTTCTTAGTAGATGCTCTTTCTCCTTTACACATTGCCTGAAGTTTGTTTGTGTGTAGTCACTTATTTAGCTTTGCTCATTGATGTTTCCTGTCGTATTTTGCTATCAATGACAAACAGTTCTGGAGAACTGTGTACTGCTGGATAGTGTTATAATATTCGTGTATGTCATCACATGACGTTGCTATTGTATGCTTTGACTTCTTTGGGGTACAGAGGAAAGGCATATTTGCATCTTCATGACACTGAGAATAAAATTCAACCTCCCTACCATAATGCACCCACGTGACTTGCCTTTTACTTGGATGCACGAGAGGATTACGAATAAAATGATATTTGATTCAGTTCACATTTTCAATTTGTAATACTAATATTTATTTCCCTACCGTCAGGCATCGTTTAGGATTACCGCTACTGCTACAGTACTAGAGTTTAATCATGCTACAAGGATAAAGAAGAAGATCAAGCTAACCGGTTATCCCTGTAAAATTTTTAAGAAGACTGCTTTCATTGCTGACATGTTCACATCAGATTTGGAAATAGCTAGATTTCAAGGTGCGGCCATTCGAACTGTTAGTGGAATCCGTGGGCAAGTGAAGAAGGTATGTTCTACATATCATTAACCCAAATCAACTGCATTCTGTAATGTTCTAATATTCACGATGTGGTTTCTGCTACGATCATGTTGTATTGGTGCAGATATTAATGTTGTTCGATATTATTAGGCTATAGTAGACATAGCAGGACCAAAGGTGTTTTCTGTTCGTGTATAATATGTATAATGACCTCCTTTTATTTCGATTTTTCAACATCTTTGTTCAGATAGTTGCCTCAATAATAAAAGATACATACACCTGTAAACTTCTCTTAATGTATATCCACTGTATCTATAGAGTTTAATGGACAAAGGAAGTAAAACTTGCACGACAGGGTCATTATTGTTAACAAAATGAATTTTGATAATTAATCACTGAGTGCATGTTCATTTATCTGATGTTGTGTAATTTTAAGCTCAGTTTACACATAAGGGGACAGACTTGCTGTGTTTCTGCGAGGCTTCCTCTTCCCCTATTTGTTTTATTAAGAAATGTAGCTCAGAATGAGGCAATTGCTAATGCAAACCAGTTTATGTCCAGTTAGTGTATTGTTGTAATTCTCTTGTATAAACCGAGCTGGTTCATAAATTGCCGCTTTTACTTGCTGGTACGCGAAGATTCTTGATTTGTATTCATTCACTTGTAAAACTAATTATTAAGGACTAAAGCAATCCATAGGGGAAGAAAGAATCTAAAGTAGGAAAACATTTCCTACATCAACGTATATAAAAAACTTATATACAGGTGTAGCCGGATCATTTTGTCTGCTGTTTTTTGCTCTCACCTTCTGGACGTGAATTGTTTTAGGCAGCGAAAGAAGAGATTTCTAACAAGTCTAAGAAGAAGGGTGGAGTTTCAAAGGGTGGCATTGCTAGATGCACATTTGAGGATAGAATTAAAATGGGCGACACAGTTTTCTTGCGGGCTTGGGCTCAGGTCGACGTTCCTCAATTTTACAACCCTCTGACGACAGCCTTGCAGCCACGGAATAAAACCTGGCAGGGAATGAAGACAGTTGCGGAGCTAAGGAGAGAACACAACCTTCCCGTGCCAGTTAACAAGGATTCACTTTACAGGGTGAGAACATTAGCTTGCTACAGTATATAATTTCGATAAAAAGAAATCCATTTTGTTTGAATCTCGATTTTCTAACCTTGTTTTTCTTGGTTGTGTAAAGCCTATTGAAAGGAAGCCGAAGAAGTTCAACCCATTGGTTATCCCAAAGTCATTACTGGCGTCTCTGCCATTTGCATCAAAACCCAAGGACTTACCTGCTCGAAAAAGGCCACTGCTCGAGACTCGGAGAGCTGTGGTCATGGAACCTCATGAAAGGAAAGTGCACACTCTCGTTCAACACCTTCAACTCATTAAACATGAGAAGGTAACAACTTGTTATCAAATCTTTAAATGATTTTCTTGCAGTAGGGTTTTCTAATCATTTATTTGGGACACCCCATTTTGTAGATGAAAAAACGGAAACTGAAGGAAGAGGAGAAGAGGAAGACACGAGAAGCGGAACGAGCAAAGGAAGAGCAAATTTCGAAGAAGAGGCAGAGGGAAGAACGTCGGGACAGGTATCGAGAACAGGACAAGCTGAACAAGAAAATGCGCAGAAATACAGAATCGTAGTTTTGAACTATAAAATCGTGCGGCTTAGTTTAACTACATCTGTTGTGCTGGCAGATGCGGCTACCAGGTAACGTTTTTGAAAGCAATATTAGCAATGGCCAATGGGGGCATGCTCCTCTCGCTAGAACATATTGATGATATTCTTCATTTTTTGCCTTCGTTTGCTTTGTATACTTCACTGTTTTCGTACTGTCCATTAGCCAATTGTACCTTAAATTACACTTTTGTTTTGGAAATTAAACATGCACTTGTCTTAAAATATATATATAAACTGCTTTAAAAGATTAATCCAAACCTTCAAAGGCATGATAATGTATTTGCAGTAAAATGATTTTTATATATCTCAACTACATTATGCATAATATTATATTATAGTGAGATTTCTTACTGATGAAGGAATTGTAATTGATGTTATCAAAATAACTATTCATAGAAAATTGTAAAGGGCAAAATGTGAATTACATTAAGGAACAAAATAAATAACATGTTTTATAAGACGAAACATTTTTACAATGAGTACAGTTATACAAATATATATTGACTGGGCATTTTAATGTGCAATTATCGATCAAAATAATTTACAAGGTGGCGGAGAAAACGACGGGTTGGAGTTCCGATTAATGTATCAATGGATCACTATCTATCCAATAAAGAGATTACATATACTATGTGCTTGAAAACAAAATCACAGAAAAATTATAAATTATATATATGCATCTTATGAGTTTTAACACTGAAGTGATATATAATCCATATTATCATTTCTATCAAAGAACTCTAATTATACATATATATATATATTCGTAAATTTTGACGACATTTCATATTTTCATTCCTAATAAAGAACTTTATAAATATATATTATGAAAGTGTGAAACTATGTATTTTAACTAGAAGGCCAATTTCTTTCTGTAACAAGATCGCGAGATCAGTCACGTCAAATTTTTCTTCGATCACCATCACGTGTTCCTCGAACTTTGCTGACGTAACTCCTACAAGTTTCCCTTAGATATATTATTAGTTTGAATATAGTAAAAAGGAATAGCCAATATGAATTTTATCATTCTAAAATAGAGAACTCGTTTTTATTTTTGTGCCATCTTCATTTGAAACAAAAATTTTATTAGGTTTAGTTTTATTAATTATTTGATATTAGACGGGATTTTTCTTTTTATAAATATTTTGAAATAATTACGAACAACAAAACTCGTAAAATAAAAATATAAAACATGATCCTCGTTTATTAATTACCATCATCATATTGATTAATAGAAATTACCGAAAGTGATTGTAATTGAAACAATTAAATAGAGACACAAAATTAATGTACCAATTAAAGCAAGAGCAGATGAACCTGCTATATATATATATATATATTCGAGCATCAAATTCCAAACAAAATAGAAATCAGATTGAAAAATTCGAAGTTCAAATAAATTAAGTCATGTTTGCATCCCCAAGTAGATTGGCTTGTGGGGAAAACTTCAAGAATTTAACAGCTGCGATTTTCCAAAATGTTGTACGTTTGAGAATGGTTGATTATTTATTTTGGAATTTAACTAATTCATCGCAAATTGTCGTCACTGCACCATCAAGGCACATCGATCATGCCTCTCTTTTTATTTCTTTTTTATAACAGTTATATTGAAACTTTTAAAAGGGAATCTTAAATAGAAAATACGCAGCGTTTTATATTATGTGTTTGAAAAGAGTAAAAAAATGTATTTTATGTTATTTTAAAAGTCTTAGGACGATGTTTTTGGATTTTTAGTCCATGCTTTAAAAATCGTCAACTTAGTCATCGTTGTATCAACTAAATAATGTATCATGAATGCACAAATCAGATCAGAGAGGGTGTAAATTAGGTAACTCGACCTACTCTTCGTTCCTTAACACACTCACACTCACACTCACACTCACAATATACAGTTTGAGAGGGCAAAAAGTAATTTTTATTTTCTACTCGTGTGAAATAATAATTCTGTGCGTCTGCGATTTGATGAACACTTTTGTTGACAGACTACACTCTTAATTTGTTTTACTTATCAGATACTTTTTAATAATAATAAAAAAATAAACTGATCAACAAAAATGGGAATATCAATAGGTTGGTCGAATTCCATAGACTTTATTAGTCTAACTAGAATTACACTCGTGCGGTGCGCGACAACTGTTATTGTTAATATTTAATATTTTAATCGAGGTTTTTTTTTTCCATCACAAAAGAACCATGTTTCTTGTGGTTTAAAATCATAGGGTCCGACTAAAAATATTATGGATACAAACTTGATTTTGAAATATTTTTATTGCGTACAAAATACTAAAACTTACATTCATAAAACTATAGCTCTTTCTATCTTCAAATAAATATTATATCTCTTGTGCAACGCAAATATTTAATTTTATTTATTCAAATTTTATGTTTTTTCACTTCCTCAATTGTCAAAATAGTTAGACAAGCTTCGGGTTTCTTTTTCCATTCAAAAGACAGTTATCATTACAATTTACAAATAAGCCAAGTTTATACGTAAATATAGTAGTAGACTTACGCTAGATTTGGCTTATGTCAGAGATTGCATTAACCGAAAGAAACAGCAATGAAATGTCATCATTTATATCAACACAAGGATACGCTGTTTTATACAAATACAACCACTCATCAACTTATATATTACAATAACTATATCTATATATGCTTCAATAAATCGATCCATCACAAGTTCACACCTTCAATATTATTTATCTTAATTACTTACCTATGTATATATATAGATTCGTGATCAGGTGTTAACCTACCTTCAAATGTTAAATGAGAACTCTTTTTAACCATAGATTTAAATAATCGCACGGTTACAAATTTTTCATTTATGTACTTTTGCTAATTGGATAAATATTCAGCAGGGACACACATGTAATATCATATGAAACAAAAGAATATCTTCCACAATTAATTGATCTCGTTACATAGGAATGTTATTTCTTCCATAATTAAGTTGAGTCCATATTATATAGTAAGATGTGGTGTGATTTTATATTTCCTTAGATGAACAACACATAATCTGCCGTATAAAATATTTGATAGTTGTAACTTCACCTTCTATCGTATAAATATATGATAGTTGTAACTTCGCCTTCATTCATTGTAAGAGGAAGTAAACTATAAATCGACATGGCAAAAACCGTCGGAGGTAGAACGCGGAATGTTTGACATGGGAGTAAGCCTATTTGATTTTCATGAGTTCTATTTAATAAATGATTAATCATATGAATTTAGTATTTTAATTTCTTAAGTTTTCATATCATGTGTTTTGTTTTCTTGTGATGTTGAATATATGCTTTTTTTTTTTGGAACATGAACTGATTCTTCATTTTTTCAATTCCATTTTCATTATCATGTATGAAAATCCATTGCATGAGTGTTTTATACATTTTTTTCGAAGAATACCACATTATTAGTAATATATTGGTTATATACAAGTTCCATTATTTTCACAATCCCTTTTATTGATGCAGTAATGTTAATCAATGTGATCAATCTACTAAACCGTCTCAATGTGATCAATCTACAATCTACTAAACCATATGTTTGACAAAATCTTTAAGAGGTTGGTGGACGGAGAAATTTTTTATAAAAACTATGCTTGTTCAGTTGGTTTTGACACAAGATTATCGAGTGCAAAGGTTGTCGATGGCGAATGCACATGGCGGTATGTGGTATGCAATAGGGAAGGAGACAAATACGTCATTGAAGGTGTTGACAAGAAAAGGTGAGCATCCACAAGGTGCGGCAGTAAAGATAGGATTGTGTTTAAGTACGAGGCTTTATTAGGGTATGTGGTACAATTTTTTGAAGAAGAACACAACCACGCGTTGATCGAGGAAAATCATAAACCTTTCAAGAAAGTTAATAGAAACCTCGACTTCATGCATCAAAAGTTCATTTTGGATTGTGGCAAAGCCAATATTGGTCCAACTGCTTCTTATAAGTTGCCTTCCGAGCTATTAGGGGGTCATGATGAGATTGATTGTTCTATAACAGAAGTGTGTAATTTCTTACCGGAATAAGCAAAATTTATACACGGTACTTGTAGAGAAAAAGTACAGTACAGTACAGTACAAAATTAAGCAAGAAATTTGAAATAGTCAGCTTACCTCGTATATATTCAAGATTACGAGTTCGAATTATATCAATATTTAATATGGTTTTTTAATTAAAAGAAATTAAGGTACAACTCGTTCCAACGTACTGACATCTACTGCTGCAAAAAGAGAGAGCAAGAAGAAATATGAAAAGGAAAAAAACATTATCATCTGTTGATCTGAAAATTCAGCTCAGATGCAATCTTCTCAAACGCATTTAACACCATTTGCGTAACCGCAATTGGTAGAGAGAAAGATGAATTTCATGAGGGAAGTGGTGGACTACGTGGAACAATTCGTTCTGCAAGTAGGGCAAGAAGAGTGCGAAATCAACCATTTCTGAATGCAGTGGAGGTGGAATCCATGGTTGCATTTATCCAGAACTCTGATTTTCTCTCCCAAGGCGAATTCTGACAAGCAGATTATGCACTCCGTCTCCGCCCCGGCTAGTTTCATCCCTTCCGCATAAATCAGAGCTGGTATTTCGGCCGCCGCCTCCGCC
>AYJT01073477.1:0-20679 GCA_001278415.1 Ocimum tenuiflorum
CCACGCTGGCGGAGATTACTCTTGGCAGCGAGCAGGATTTCTATGACGTCAGCCTCGTTGACGGCTACAATCTCGCCATATCCATTACACCTTTCCGTGGCTCAGGTCTGCTCTGTTTTTATATTTTTTTTTTAATTTTATTTTCTGTTTTCTTTTCTTTTTTATTTTTTAATTGATCAGAACATAGATTCTTGTTGCCACTAGATCCTCATTTAAATTTTTTTTTTCTTGTATTAAATGACATTATAAATATGATAATGTGTAGCTGACTGAGTAGCTGTCCGAATATTACACGAAAATTTTCACTTTCTCGAACTTAAAAAAATTTATTGCATTAATTATTAATTAACTGGACAAATGCGACGGTGAAATTTTGGACCTTTTCTTGTAATTTAACTGCACAAAGTTTCTTACTGTGGTGGGTCCATGTACGTGCCTGAGAATTCAGATCCCATTGATGTGATAAAATCTTTATCTATTAATAGTATTATTTTATCTTCATTAATTATTACACATATTAATCATACGATGTTATAAAGTTATTGCGTAAAAGCGGATCTAGCGATTAGAATATGTGAGCCACTAGCCATTGTTAAGTAGTTTTTATTGGTTCAAAATATGAAGTAAGAAATTCAATATTTGCTATAAAAACCGTGTTTAATTTACCGAATGATACTTTTAAAACAGAGCATGCGAAGGATTAAGGAAATAACCTGGATGTTTTCTTGAATTATAAAAATTAAATCATTCATCTTCGTGATTTTAGTTGAAACAAACATCTCTGTGAATATCTTAATTTGACAATCCCAAAATCATAATCATTCTCAACGAACTAGTTAATCGAACAACGTGCAAAATTAAGTAACTTTTTCATAATTATTTTTCTATCTATTTCCTAACATTTGTTCTCGATGAATTTTAACTGAGGAACCCCTCACATTGCAGGGAAGTGCAACTACGCGGGGTGTGTGAGTGACCTCAACACGATGTGCCCGGTGGGCCTACAAGTCCGGTCTCACGACAAGAAAAGAGTGGTGGCGTGCAAGAGCGCGTGCTCTGCCTTCAACAGCCCCCGATACTGCTGTACCGGGAGCTTTGGGAACCCGCAGTCGTGCAAGCCGACCGCGTATTCCCGAATCTTCAAGGCGGCCTGCCCTAGGGCTTACTCGTATGCCTACGACGACCCCACCAGCATTGCCACTTGCACCGGCAGTAGCTACTTGCTCACCTTTTGCCCCCACCACTAGACAATTTGCTTGCCTTATCATGGATTATGATTGTAATAGTTTGTAGCTATTAGAGAGGGAATCACTTTTGGGGGAGCATGAGTCGAAGCAATTGACATCTCAGTGAGAGATGGGTCGTTAATAGATCGAGGGATGTGTGATTCGACTGATTGTTATCTAGATCGTGAATGTTTGGAATTCATATTATGCCGGGAGACATGGCTTCTGCTATTAAGCACTTGATTTTTCTTCTAATGTGTTGTGCCTTACATAATTAGCTAGCTAGTTTTGGAATGATTGCACCAATTGGTCCGATTTGGACGGCTGGAATTGGTTGATGTTCATTGCAATGATGTGTGTTTTTGTGTGTGGTATGGTACAGTCAAAATGTAGTGGTGGGTTGGAATTTTAATCAACATCATGGAATGTGCCTTTGTGGTTTAATTCTTTAAGTCACAAAATGAAAAAAAAATAATATCATTTTTATTAAATTAAAAAAAATATTACAGTTATCTCATTCTAATGTTTGCACGTAAATAAATTATAATCCTTAGAACTTTAAAATTAGGAATATGCTTATCTACTTGCGAAAACAACTACATACTAATATCATGCTTCTATTTTTCTTACCAACAACTTTCTCTCTCTCTTTTTCTTTTTTCTATTTTTTGGTAAATAAATGCTTAACTTTTGGAAATTTTCTTAAATTCATCTTGATGCTATAATTTCAATTCACGTAAAAATTTGAATTCTAGGTGATTTTCTAAATATTGAATTATGGGGCTTCGGGCTTGACATGTGCTCGAGCTATATGCAAGTTAAATTTAAGCTCTAGATGAAGAAAGAAATGCGCGATCTCAATACAAATTGAGCTTGAATTTTTAGAATTGAGTTCAGTTTTAATATTTTATTTTTGATTTTAAATCTTAAATTTAATGAAAATGCATGAGTTATTCATTCATGTTAAGTTCAATAAGTTCACGAATCTAATAAGTTGTGAATTTTTCTAAAGCTTGAGACTCAGTCGATTTTGAACTTCACTGAACCGATTTTGAGTAGCTTGACTTACTTACGCTCCTACTTCAAACAACGAAAATGTAGGATACTGATTTGTCACAAATTAAAATTTGAAACAATTTAGTATCTCCTAAAATTATTACACAATTATGCTATTAGATGCTTTTGTCTTCGGATCCTTTATACTTATCATAGCTAGATAGCTAGTTCCGACTTCTAAATTCTAACACAATTTGGAAATTTTCCGAAATTTATCTTGAGGTTACAATTTCATTTCATGTAAGATTTTGAAATGTCATGTGAATTTTTAAATACTAAATTATGGTGGCTTTAAATTATAGGAATATCTACAAGACTAAGTTTGACTTTGACTAAGCTTGGATTTTTTAAGTTTGAGCTTCATTTTCAAGATTTTATATTAACTTCAACGAAAAAGTTTAAATTTTATAAAAACGTAAATTTCTATTAAGTTCGATAAAGGTAGCGTACATATTCCGTTGATAATTTTAAAGTTCAAAGTTAAGTCGATTCTAAATTTTTCTGAACTAACTTCAAGCTACTCTATTCATTAATACTCCTATATCAAACACCTCAGGAGTTGGATGCCTATTTGTTACTAGTTAAAAATGGGAAGATAATTTTAATATCTCCAAAAAAAAGTACACTATATTTTTGTGAATTTTTTTTTTTTATTCTCCATGGGCCACACTTGGAGTAAAGGTACTTAGGATCCCATTCTTTTAGCCATGTGACCTAGATCTATTTCATGGAAAGTTAAATCTTTCATGTTATAAGTTTTCAATAGGTTCATTTCTCACAAGTATTGACAAATCTGAAAATATATATATATATATATATCAAATTTGACTGTTTGTGCATGTTTAAATGCTCTTTGATATCTTTACACTTTTCTTAATAGTATTCTCAGGTTTTATTTTATTTTTCCTTTTTTATTAGTTTCTATTTTAAGATTTTTCATGTGAACTTCCAAAAAACAAAAAGAGCTTGATTCATGGATTTGAGGGATAATCATGTCGAAAGAAATTGAAATTTTTGGACAAAGTGGAAAGAAAAATTCATCTACATAATTGAAGCCTCATGGAATTGAGACCGCATTGTATTTTATAAAATCTAAACATCATATATGTGTAAAGACACATAATATTATTTTTAACTAAACAAGCATAATTGTTGAACTAGGAATATAATTCATCAACTAAGCAAATATAATATTTAAACTAAATAAACATGATATGTGAATTTTACAAGCACAATTTTTTTAACTAAACAAGCATGATTAAAAATATTGTGCAGTGATAAGTGCCCTATAACACTTGTATGTGTTGTAGTGTTTTGAATGTGTTTAGGCATGAAAACAAGTGAAAATGCAGCGGTAGGTCATTCCGATCGAAATTGAGCGTGAAGATAGTCTGTTTCGCTCGAAAAAGGAAAGCTGAATTTGGATAAGTACCGGTGCATTCCGACAGAGATGCGGAGAAATAGGGCAAGACTGCTATAAGAAATTCTGACCAGAATGCAACCTCAACTAGTACGAAAATATCCATACTAATTCCTTTTTTAGGCAAAATCAGAGCACTTTATTCAAACCATGTCCTGTTCAGTGAGTGAAAAGAACTTGCATTGGGAAATCCTTAGTTAAAGTGACTACATCATTACAAATATGCTCCTATAAAAGCAATTCCGTGAGCTACACTATTAGCATCACAAAACATATGTGAAATATCAATAATGAATAACCTTTTAACAAGTTAATTGTCTGCGACAAGTTCGTTGGCAAGAATGGTGAGCTGCCGTCAGTTTCTTTCAACAGATTAACAACATTTATCGAATACAAAAACAAGTGAAAACGTTCCAACTTCTCTTGCAAGCACGATCCATTCCGTAACACGCTGCCGGCACTTACGCTTCTAAGACATTTGTCGGCTGCGGTATAGCCTTGCAAGAGTTGCACCAATGTCGCCATTCGAGTTTGTCACCACAACACCGACGCCATAATCGTTTCGTTCTTCATTTACGGAAGCATCAACAGTTAGCCGAAATGTATTATCCAACGGGGTTTCCACCTCCTACTTCCCAATTGATTTCTCGTTCTGTTATCATCTCCCTCCAACTCCATGACATTTGGATTAAGGAAACAATCTGCACTTTAAGTTTCTTCTTCCATCCTGCTATACACTTCACAACTGTATCTCGAATGTACCCGAATTGGACAACTTTATTCTTCATGGATAAGGCAGGCAATGCAAGATTCATTGCATGTCCCCCAACATTTTGTATATTCAAGATTTTATTAATCATTCTCTGCTGGGCTAAATGACAGAGCCAAACGAGTTTTTATAGCTTGACCTTCTTGTTCTCCAACCTTAAAAAAGAGCAAATTATCATCTGCAAAAACCAAATGAGAGATGGAATACTTCACTCCTTCCTTTCTACTCCATTAAAAAACTTAAAGTAAAGGGGATAGGGATCACCTTGTCCCATTTATCACAAAAGAATGTATGAACTTATGTGGAAATCCCATCTGGCACACCATTCTTGGAATAAACTCCTGTTCGACTCTATCATACCCATTCGACGTTCCCCTTCTATTCCTGATAGCATGCATGCATTCATAGCCGAGCATGATGTTATCGATAATACTTCTTACTGGTATGAAAACGCTTTGATTCCAATCAATAACTTCATCCAGAGCTCCTCTCAATATGTTGACCATCAACTTTGAGATAAGCTTGTAAGATGTGTTACACAGACTTATATATAGGGTGACAGTCTTTCATGGATTTCGCTGCTTCAATCTTCGGGTTTCATTCAATTTTGATAAATCCCACCCTCCTTGACACATTTCAAAATTATGAAAAGGTTGCTCGAGAAACTCTTTCATCCTATCAGATATTTTCCTTTCAACAAGGGAGGTTACCTCATCAATGGATTCAGAGTCTGGGCGTGAGCTTCTAAAGAGTTCTTGGAAATTATCACTTATAACTCCCACCACTTTCTGTTCCTCAGTCTGCCAAATTCCATTCTCATCTAAAACCCCTCTAATATGGTTCCTTTCCATGCGCCCGTTTGCAAATGCATGAAAATGTGTTGTATTCCGGTGCCCCTTTGCTAACTGTTGAGGGTCAAAATTGTATCCTTCACTTTGGTCTCATATTTAAACCCCGGGATCTAAACCTGATCAAATGTCCACCCATCAGAGTCCTCGAAGGCTCAGGCCCAACATCCCTAGACCCTCGGGCACCACGCGCGAAGGTTGAGGCTTGAGGTTCGAAACCTCAAGAGGCAAGAACGCCTCGATCAAGCCACTCTAGAGAGCTATCGTCTTGAATGCCATCGAAATGGTCCCCTCGAGGTGATCTGCAGAAGGCCTGGAATACCCTCTGCACGGCCCGCACATGCGCGGAAGGACCCAGAATGATTATTTTGCTGAGTCAACATATCGTTCAAGGCGTGACTCTAACTTCTTCCACAAGGATTTGCAGATCACTCCCCCCGGTTAATTACATACTTTCATCCTTGAATTATTGTAAATTGAGATTCGTCTTTCTAGCGTGTATAAATAGGCGATTGTACGACACAATCAGGGATATCACGCCCACTCTCCTCTCTAGCCATGGTTCCATTGCTTAGCTAGTGAATTATGTAAATTCTGGTCGACCGAAAAATTCCTTGTAATTCGTTATTTGCGTAAAATATATAAAATATCAGCAAGTCCGTTACGGGGACTATAAACCTTCTTGGAAGTCTTTGTGTTGATTTCCATTTCGTCCTAGCTTAGAGCTCTATTTTTTATCTGTTCAAAATCGACCCTCAACACTAACCATAACGCTCTTGACCGAGCCTTCCAGTGTGCTTCTTCAATATTCATAAGATGATTCACCAGTTTAGTGGATCCTAGAAACTTACTACAACCTAAAATTGAATAATCGAATGGTCCACCATCAATTTTTTAGTTGTGTAAAAACAATTTGTAATACAACGGATATGATTCATCATTATTTATCGTATCATTGAAAATTTTTGTAGAATTTGGCCATTTATATTTCACTAATCCTAAAACCCAATCATGTAATGCTCTCCGTCGCCCTTAAACCCCTGCTCTCAACATTTCCCCGCTTCTCCGCCGCAGCCAGAAGCATGAGCTCCTCCGGCGGCGGCGCCGGACTGGCCAAGCGAATGTTTCAGCTCAAAACCGACCCACTCACCGGAAATTCCGAGTGGGTTGTTATTGAAGAGGAAGAGGAAGAAGACATCGGGTACCACGCAACCCCAAAAGCACTTCTTGCTACGACGTCGTATCTCGACATGCTCAACGATTCCCGCCGGAACGTCGCCTACCGTGTCGCCATCGACAAGACCGTCACTAGACCCTGCCACGTTCTTGACATTGGGTACTTTTTCGAAGAACTCAATAAATTTATTATGTATATGAATATTGCGGTGAACGAGTTAACATGAATTTGATTTATCCAGTATTATTTCCATCTAATGTAGTTATTATGTGACTAATTTGAGTTATTGTACCAGCAATTTGTATGATTCTAGTTTGTTGTGAGTAATCCTCAACCGCAGTCTGAAGTACTTTAATGGTTTCTTTTGGAATTTTATTTTCATATTGTTGGAGATGAAAAAATAGATTTTGTATATAGTGTGGATAGCTTCAATAGCTAAAAATGCATAAATGAACTGATTTAGCTTAATTATGCTTGTAAATATGTTGTAGCATAAAGGTTTGCCAAATGCTATATAATTCATATTGGTTTTTTTTCAAGAACTCAATAAATTTTATTGTGTTAATGAGTATTGTGCTGAGAGAGTTACATGAGTCTGATTTATCCATCATTATTGCCATCTAAAATAGTTAGAATGTGACTAATTCTGAGTTATTGTACCAGCAACTTGTAGGATTCTAGTTTGTTGTGAGTAAACCCCAACCTCATTTTGAAGCAGTTGAATCATTTCCTTTAGAATTTTATGTTCATATTATTGGAAATGAAAAATAGATTTCATGTGGTGTGGATTGCCTCAACAGCTAAAAATGTATAAATGACGTGATTTTAGCTTAATTATGGTTGTAAATATGTTGAGACATAAAGATTGGACAAATGCTTTATTATTGATAGCGATTTTTTTTCTTGGATTTTATGCTAGTTTATAAGTTTTTAAGTTCAGAATGTCTATGCATTGAGCAGTGCAGGGACTGGATTGCTATCCATGATGGCAGCTCGAGCTATGGGACTTTCTGATCCAAATGGGAGCTCTAGTTCAGAAGGGACTGTGACAGCTTGCGAGTCATACCTTCCCATGGTAAAATTGATGAGAAAGGTTCTTAAAGCCAACGGAATGGATGGGAAAATACGTGTCCTGAATAAGAGGTCTGATGAGTTGGAAGTTGGCTTGGACATCCCATCACGTGCTGATATTCTTGTGAGTAACACTAATGTTATTATTTTTCGCTATATTCATAATCTCATCACAAATAGATTTTGTGTTCTTTGGATTAGAAGCTACCGGGGTTATTGTGTTAATGAATGAGTAGCTCTTTCTTTCTGGAACTTTTAGAAGAAGAAAATGTTGATTGAAAAATTTGTTCTGTCTATCTTGTGATGAAATTGCTTCCCAAGATCTAAGTAAGGAGGGAGTTCTAGTGACTAGCTTGAATTGGCGAATGCTCTTTCTTCCTTTCTGGGAATCATAGCCCAGTCTCACTCATCGAAGAGAGATCCCTACTATTACAAGACTCGTTTATCATCTCTTGCTTTCTTTGATGACGGGCTTAAGAATATGTTCTGTGATTCTTTTGCCTTTTAATGATAAAGAATTTGTTACATTTTTCTTTAGCGCTTCCATAATTGGCACATTGACCTCTCTACCAGAATAAAAAAAATGTGTTGGACATCGCAACTTACTTTCAGGGAATGTTTGTTGTGTGTTATCTGGGAACCACCTGCATTTTCTTCCTCTTTTCTGAACTGCATTCTGGTATAATTTCTTAAATTTCACCTACAATGCTGTTAGCCAAGATTTTGTGGTACAATTCCTTCGCCTCTGTTGGAGAACTCTTAGTGGATTTTCTCTGTTTTGTATTAGCACTACTTTGTTGCATTTGATTATATTATTAACATCAAATGCAGGTCAGCGAGATCCTGGACTCTGAATTATTGGGTGAAGGGCTAATTCCAACTCTACAACATGCACATGAAAAGTTATTGGTAGAAAATCCTCAAACAGTGCCTTATCGAGCGACTACTTACGGTCAGGTAGTTAATCAAAGTACTGTGGTCTCTGCAATATACATGTTTCCTAAATGACCCTAGTTGGTTAACTATCATCAGTGTTTTTCTTACTTAGGCTCACGTTTTACCCATAGTTGGCCAATTTAAGTTTTTCTAATTAATGACTCGAATTTATTTTTAAGCTGCAAGTATATCATGTATACTAATACTCTAATATCATGATGCATGAAACTGTTTGAAAATGAAGTTCCTTAACTTGCAAGTTCTTCTCTTTGTTTCAGCTGGTTGAGTGTACACATTTATGGAAGATGCATGATTTAGTTCATACAGAGGCATATTCATCAGATGGCATTCATCTTGTTCCAAGCGGTATGGCTGACCTCGTAGCTGTCAAAAAGCAACAGTGTGCAATGCATTGTAATGCAATTAAAAATGAAATCAAACTGGTAATTACTCCTTAATGAAGTCTCTAGTTTTCCTATTGTACTAATGTCGACAAGAATCCTACTCAATCTGCCTTATCGATCCAGCTTTCAGAGCCGTTCAAAGTTTTTGATTTTGATTTTTGGAGAAGGCCAGATAGCTTTCGTGAAACTGAGCTGCACATAAAGGCGACGAATGATGGTACAGTTCATGCTATCATCTCATGGTACACGATTAAGCTCATATGTCAATGTCGTTGATGTGTTATCTGGGCTTTTTGTTTTTTTTTTCCGAACAAATCATCCGGGTCCAGTTATGAGTGATTTGTCCTCTTTCAGGTGGGTGCTTCAGCTGGATAGTGAAGGAACAATATTCTATTCTACTGGGCCGAACTGGATACCATGTCCTTCTAATGTAGAAGAAACGGAATCATCCTTCCTTAGTAAGTGAATGTTGCGTAGTTAGTTTGCCAGTCATGCATGACATTACCAATCTGAAATTACAATTCATTTGATTGATTTAAATTGTGGATCTGCGCAATGTTGTGAGACAAGATTAGGAGGTAGATGGGTTTCTTTTTATGTTGGTTGTTTAACTTCAGTTTTTAGGCAATGAAGTATTATGGTGGCCATCAATTCTGTAAATTCTGCTGTCTTAGGTTCTGGAGATTGGTGTGATCATTGGAAGCAAAGTGTTTGGTTCACCCCAGGCTCAGGTCTGCCTATTTTCAGAGACAAAGAGGTTCTGTTACGTGCTGCTCATACTGAGACAAGCATCACATATGAATTCAATACCTCCTTTGATGAGACAAAGGCTGCAAATATTGACCTCGATACTCAAGATTTTCATATCTTTCTGTTACCAGAAAGAATTGCTCTCTATGGAGATAGTGGTTGGAGAAATTTAATGCTCAATGCCATTCAGAAAGCTGTAAGATTGTTTTATTCTCTATTGGAGTACAATTATATAAGACATAATGTGTCAACCACTGTGATCTCTAAAAGAGAATGCACACCTTAGCTTGTGAATGGTACTTGATGCATGCTGCATGGTTAATTTGCTATCAAGTTCTCTTGTTTGAAGTTTAGGTTTTGATTTGTTCTCTGGTTTCTTTTTCTATTTCTGGGTGTGGCCACATTCATCATACCACTTGCATGGTAACATATTAAATGAGCTGGGCAAAGAAATTTTTCTCTTTGTTGGTTAGCTCAAACCATTTTTATCCTGTTTTTCTGAACATGTCTTTTAACAGGTTAGCTGCAAAAACTATCATTGACATTAGGCGACCTAGCTAAGTTTCTAATCACAAAAACCTCTTGAGGTGCTGCACATAAATCCTTGATTGAGATATGTATTTCAGCCATAATTTGTGAAAGAGATGAAACGGAAACAGTTTATTTTGTTTATTTTGTAAACTACGTTCTTTGGTTTTTCTTGTTTTAAGCCTCAAGATTATGTTAATTTGTAATCAACTCATTGTTTAGATAAAAGTTATAGCTGTCTGCATATGTGTAAAGAAAAGTATCTTGTGGAAGTTATTTAATTTTCATGAATCCCTTTATCCTTGAGCTCTTGGATATGTTTCATTTATCGTGGTAACAAGTCATATCATATACTTGCATGGTGTCATTTATCTGAAGTCATTTGTAGCCACTTGCATTTTGGACACACGAAGAACAAACTATCCATTTCTTCTGCCCATAAGGTGTCATTTATCTCAAGTTTACCTTGAATTCTTGATATTTTGATTATGCTTTTCCCCTGAAAACTTTCTGAAGTATCTTCTCTTGAAATATATAGGTTGTTTGATTATAATTTATATTTTTTTTATCTTTTCATTGTCAGTTCCATCAGATAGTAGATCCCTTGTGTTTAGTTGCAGATGATAGCATTTTCTTGGCAGTTGCCGTCGCCTGTTTTTCCAAGACTTCACGGGTGATGCCACTCTTCCCTGGTCTTGGAAAGAAGGGTGCACAATATCTGGAAAAAGTTTCTGCAGCTAACAAGTACCCTGTGGACCGTATAGAATTTATAAGGAAAAAGGATTTGCAATTGAAAGGTTCACTTCAGCAAAAGGTAAATGCAGTTATGTCTAGATTTCCACAACTTTTTCAGTGTTGAGAAATAAAAATTGCTTGGGCTAAATTATAGCGTGTACAATTTCTTTTAGGCAATAACTGTTTATTGATTCAATGCCATAGTCATCGACATTAAACATTGAAGAGGTCATATTTCTGCAGATTAACTTATTCATTGCGGAGCCATTCTATTATGGAAATGACAATGCTCTTCCCTGGCAAAATCTGCGGTTTTGGTAAGTGTTCTACTTACTTGAATTAGTTGAGTCAATCTCCCTGAGCTGTAATTTCCATTGATCTTGTTTACCAGCTACCACTTCTTTTAGTTGCTGTTCTGTTGCAATTCATAGCCTCATTTTGTTACAGCACTAGTAAACAAAATGTGTTACATTTTCTGGATACTAAATCAATCAGTTATTACCATTATCTTATTGTAGTAAAAGCCTAGCTAGTGAAATAATTTTAACTTTCTACCTTTTTAGTTGTCAAGTAATTTCGTCATGCATTTCTCATATTTAGAGATGTTGGAAAAATCAACCTCAATTGGCTATTTTGTGTTTGCGATGTGTAAGTAGCCTAAGAGTGTAATCAACGTGCTTCTTGAGTTACAGATCACACAAAAAATTAGAATTCTTAGCAGTGGGCTCTGTTCACTCTCACCATGATCTCGGATCTATTGTGACAATTTGTCTAATGTTCTTTTGTTTCTTTTGGGCGAATTGCCCTGACCTCTTTCCCTTTTTGACTTTCTAAACGTAGAAATATTTTATTGTGATTTATACTAGCGACTGTAGCACAGGCTTTAGCACTAGTGTTTGGCTTAGTTCTGGATTGAATCCAATTTGTACCTCAATTTGTTCTTGCAAAAATGCTTTCTCTATTTCTTATTGGCTTTCCCGCTGCAAATTGCCAGGAACTTGTACCTCATCTTTCTTGTGTTTATCTTTTGTAGGAAGGAAAGAACTTTGCTCGATTCCGTTCTATCTAAAGATGTGCTCTTAATGCCTTGTCGAGGGTTGTTGAAAGCTTGTGCAATGTACCTTCCTGTAAGTATGCAACAAGTGTGCTCTAACTCGAATGATTTCAGTAGAAACAAGTGGGGGTGTAATCCAACGGTGTGACTCGTTTATTATCATGTCGAGCATCAATACGGATACTTCGTGGCCCACGAACTAAATTGACCCTTGATACGATTCTAAACGAGCTTTTTAAATATAGATTTATGTCAAATATTCAATATTTTTTTACAAAGAACTAATTTTATTCACAAAAAATATCATATGTACATTGTACTGAAATTTATGAGCTCCAAGTAGCAATATTAAGATGACTCCAACATCTTCTGTAGGATCTGTGGAAAAGCCGCCGTTGCTTGAAAGAGATTGAAGGGTTTGATCATTCAGTTGTAAATTCCACATTAGGAGCATGCGGTGGTTTACCTGTTACAGACGACGGTCCTTTTCTGCCCTATTTTATTTGGCAATGTGGCGACACTAAGGTATTCTTGTGTTCATCATTTCTGAAACTCAGATTGTTCGTACTGATTTATTTTTCAAATTTTTTGACCCAGATTCTCGGCGAAACGGCCACTGTCTTGGAGTTTGATTTCTCGAAACCTATGAGCCCCTGTTCCGGAAAAGCTAAGGTATAATATTGCTGTCAGCATGTCGAAGTACTAACTGTTTTAGGACCTCAATCGGATCGACTTGTTTGCAGGTTCAATTTCGAGAACCTGGGACGTGTCATGGCTTTGTCATTTGGATTGATTGGGTTGTGGATATGGAGGCGAACGTCGTTGTGTCAACTGGACCAGGTTGGTTTTTCTTGTGTTGATTCTAACAAATCCATGCAGTCACAAGTTTCTATGAAATGAGATTCAATCGCGACAAAAATTTGTGTTAGATGGTCTAATCTTTTAGATGAATTCAAATATACTCTAAATGACAAAAAACTGATGTCATATTATGTAATCATAATTGACTTAAAATTTTAAATTCAAATTATGTAAGTAATATATCAAACTAGAGCTCTCTTCATTCTCTTTAACATATTTGTTTTAAAAGATATGAAAAAAAGTAATAGAAACTATTATCTGGTCATTTAATCTCAATCAAGGTTTATTGCATGCTGATTAGGGTTAATAACATTGTAACTGGTTTTTAGGGTTAATATATCTCAATTAGACTTTATTACATCTCAATTAAATGTTTCCATAATTTCTTTACAATCAAATTTAATCTAGAAGTCTTGTATATACATGGAAAATAATTCTATTTTTCTATTTTTCGTTCATATTTTTCATGAAAAAAATAAATTTTCAATCTCTTAAATGAAAGAGTTTATGATAGCTTTAATTTGACATATTATCTGCTCACATTGGATTAAAAAATGAAAGATTATGATCATTTATAATTTGAAGCAATTTCAATGGCGCTTGTAATATCAACTATTTTGTCTTTTTGTGGGTGATGGATATGAAATATTCGTCTAATAAGAGAATCTCTCCTCGATCACGACATCCTCGTCTGAACTTTCTAGATAAAAGGCATTGGAAACAAGGCGTTAAGCTTTTGAATGAGCCGATTGAAGTTGGAAACGGCTTCTCACTCTCGACAGAAATCGAAGCTTTCTTTGATCCCTCTAATGGTGAACTCATGATAAAGCACACACCTTTCTCATGAATCGAAGGTAGCACTTTTGCACCATTTTCTGCTATTTCTTGCTCTTCTCCTCTCCGACGGTCATCTTAACGCGATCCCTTTGTGCTCGGCGGTGGCTCTGGCTGGCTATACAAGAATTGTATATGCATTGCAGGTGCGCTTTTGATTTTCATACATTGTGAAATGGACTAGCTCATTACTCTAATTATGGATTTTCTAATGCAGTTTTTATTTTATTTTTAATTTTTACCTCTTGTTTCTTAATCACGAGACAGCAATACAGACTTCAGTTTGATTTTGATGACCCGGCGAATTGAGCCTTTCTTTTGGTGTAATTGTGTTAAGTTTATCATGTTGACTTGCAAAAGGCTGCACCCTATCTTGCATAATATAAACTACTCGAAAATTGTGAATTAACTAAGAAACTATTCGAATTTTCAATTACATTTCACATGACAAACTATGTTGTTCAATTATATGATAGATTGTTTTCTCCAATGACGGAAAGCTGACCGTGCATCATCGGATTGTCTGATTTTAGATTTTAGTCGGCTTTCCATTGCCGTACTAAACTGGTATCATGGAAATCCGATAGTTCACAATCAGCTTTTTGTTGTCGGGAAAAAGCAATGCGTCATAATTTAACAAAATTCGTATAGTTTACTATAATTGGGAATTCGAATAGTTTGTTATGTAATAGAAATTTTTTTAATAATTTATCATGCAATTAACGAGCTTTGACAAAACTGTGTGGATAACGAAGTTGAATTTTTCTAATAGGGAATATGACAAAATTGATTTTAGATGTGAGCGTTTTGAATTGAATTTCAATTGATGAATTTGGATTGTTGGAAGATATTTGTGCTAGTAACGAGTAGGTGCCTTTGAATGTATAAATGTTGATTGATATAAATAAATATTGCAGCATATATAAGCTACCAGAATACAATTCCACTATGTTCTAAAATTATTGAATAAATACGATTAGTAATTTCAGTTAAAATTACGTTGGCCTTATACGACAGAATTTTATAATATACTTATTTACGTTATAAACTATCATAATTTTAATCAATTGCATGGGCTAATATTTTCTCTAACGATGGAACATTGACTGTAGTGTTGGACTTATAGTTTGTGTTATATAATTGAAAATTTGTGAATTATTTATAATGTACTTGAGGATTTGCCCTTTTTCTTTTATCAAATAATAAGTCACATATTTTTTATATGTATATTGTTAATTTATATTTAATATGTTTAATCATTTAATTATAATCCAGCATAAAATGAGTCAATCTCATTGAATTATTTTATGAGTATAAAAAGATCTGTACAGACGATCAATTTATTTGTCATAAAATCAACATTCATTCTAACTGAAGCACAAATTCATCTAACGGCAATTATCTGAGTAGTGGTTATTGTGATTGTAATGTTATTGTACTAGTATTTCACCTGTGCGTTGCACGGGATTATATCATAAAGTAATGCAATGAATTTGTATATCTAAAATTACTGCATTTTTATATCAAGAACTTTAAAAAAGAAAAATAAAACAAGAGGAAGAACCTTAAAATAATTGGTGGGGCATTTCCTTGGACAGTTCAGAATGCCAACCACGAAGCCTCATCAATATATAATTTTGTAAAAAGAAAAACCTTAAACACGTTAATTAATTATTGATTTTGTTGGTCATTTAGCTAGGTGTGGCGAACATTCCCCATCTAATTAATGAAAATTTGTTAAAATGACAATTCGAATGCAAGTCATTAGTTACACTTTTATAAAAATAAATTGAGCTAGATTGAGAGCTACTCAAGACTTGAAAATAACCTTGTTTCGACTCTTGGTCGATTCGAGCTCGAGCTTTCCTATACACACCTCGATGGGCTTGCGAGCCTAATCGAGCTCTATATAATATTTTATCTTTCTTCCCCTTTAACATTGAAATATTTACAAACAAAGCCTTTATATACAGAAAACCTAACATCAAGAAGCCATGCCAATTTTTACTATTAGCCGAAAAATTTTAATTATATGGATTTATTGGTAAAGATTCAAAGGCTACATTTCTGTCTCTTGATGGAATATTTGCATAACATTTACATTGTCGATCTTGCTTTCCATAGTTCTAGTTTGTTCTGAATTCATAAATATTTTGAGCCTTGTTTTTCTTTGATCCAAACTCGACTCAGCTCGAGTCTTAATTTTACTATCGAGTTCAAGTTTGAGTTTGGAAATACTCGACTCGTTTATACCCCTAGCTGTCAATGACTCAATAGAGCTTAACAACAAAATATTATTACTTTAGTTTATAATTGTAGGTGCAACATTTTATATGTATGGAACGATCAAACTCCTATTCAATTAACTGAAGGACATAAAAAGAATACTGTGGTTTATTTGAAAAATAGTATACGAGTATCTACTGGAGTTAAACCACTGTATCATATAACATGAAAAATTACAACTTAATAATGATTTTGAAGTTTACATTTCAAACAACACCAAATCAGCCAACCGCCAATATTGGCAAATTTGCACATAAAAGAATGCTCACCTTTTAAATATTTCCAGAAAATCTGTACAGAAAATATGAAAACAGCAATAAGATTTTACCAGCCATTCGACCAACCTATCAAGCTCGGGTTTGAGAAGCCGCGAGTCGAGATCCACCAAAATACGAAAACCACAATCTTTCAGAAAACAGACGCCTATTCGAAGACAACAGTTGTTTTGCAAATCGGGCAGCTATTTTTCTGCCGAAGCCACTGCTTTATGCAGTAGATGTGATAGAAGTGTCCACAATTCAGCTTCCCTGTTTCTTCCTCCGATTCGTATTCCTCCTGAAATGATACTTCCATCACATACATCGAACCACAATGGATTGTCAGATATAAATAAGCTAAGCTACTCGTATCTCGACCCATTATTGCCGAGATGATGGATTGCTGCTTCACATTTGCGTAAGTGACTTCATATTATAAAGCATGGTTTGAGTAAATTGCATTTTTGGTCCCGTTTTATTTTGGTTTAAAAGTTTTACATTACGTCCCACAGTTGCATTTTCAGTCCATCAAATTTTCATCAAAATAATTTTGTACTTTTAATCTATAAATTATTTTGGCATTTTCCATTCTAATTCTATAAATAATATACATCAGTATACACCAAATATAAAATAAAATGACCAAATGAATATGTGCTTCACGTTAGTTAATTGCTAATTTTGGGACCGAAATTGCAAATTTTTAGAATTGGGACTAAATGTAAATTAATTGGACCAAAATGAAATAGGACCGCGTCCTATGCGACCAGAAAGGCAATTCACTTGCGCATGTTTCCATTGATGAATTATAAAAGCTCGATCTAGATCATTAACTAAAGGACTCAAACTTGAGACTAATAGTATTCAAGTCGAGAGTGAGCTAGTTAAGTAATTTAGCTTGAAAATCTCAAATAATTAACTTTGTAAAACTTGTGTTTTATACTTTAATTAATAACTTGCTTAATTATGCGAAAACAATGAATTTGAATAAATATAATATTCTCTAAGAATAAGTTAATTACCTTTTAGAAAATATTTAAATCTTAAATGTAAATTTAAATTTGGAAAGCTTGTGAAAGTACTCAATAATAAAGCTAGACTCGATAATAATAAAGCTAAACTCGAGCGAGATATTAATATGGCTCAAAGTGGTTCAAGTAACGACAACTCAAAATGAGAGAAACTTAACCTGGCATATACTGCATTTCCTCTCCATCTCCGAGGCAAAATGTGTCGATAAATCAGTTGAAACCGCAGGTTTAGCTGTGCTCAGACAGCGTGTTATCTCGTCGTCTCTCAATCCGGTGCTTACATACCCAATCCTGTCACTGAGCTCCAGCAATTCCTGTTTAGCAAATATATCAATCAATATACAGCCAGCCTCATTTGACAACATCGTATTATCACAATGTACCTCATAGGACATGTTGTCGACATCAAGCCTCAGATCTCTGTATCGATCCAGCCCATCTGATCTCCGGCCCATCAGCAAACTACTTTGGAGCATTACAATCTGCAACCACGCACATCATAAGCCACCGAGAGATTGTCGATAAACAAACAAATGAAATGCATACAAAACAATGAACTGCCGTTTACGCTACACTCTCGCTTGGTTTTATTTTTCTTACGCAACGGAGAAGAAAGCAATTCCCTTCCAAAGTGACTTTAGAAGCTTTTTCGAGTAGACTTTAAAAAGAATCTAATCCATTTTTTCTCCAGCTCGGATTCTCTATCCTTAATCTAATATGTTATTATATTATGGTCCAAAACTCTTAGACCCCATTTCAGCAACCAAGTTTATGCGACAGAAAATATGGGGAAATGTAGTCCACTTCAGAAATTTAATAAATAATAAAAATATTAAAAAGGAGTGATGTTAATTTATGAGCCAAAAGATGATTTAGCTCTCAATATAGGACTTGAAAGATTCCGAAATTCCCAGTTGAGGACCTTAACATGAGGCCATGCATGAGAATTAGATGAACTTTCGGCTCCTGAATTGAGAATTCTCGGGATCTTTATGGTCCCGCATTGAGAATTCGTCTTTCAGGTCTTGAATTGAGAATTAGACCATCATTTGGGTCCTGCATCAATAACTTCCTTCGGTTTCATTCATGCACGGCGAGTAAGGCACAGTGAGTTCCATATATTGAAGCAAAGAACCGCTCTGATTTTTCTTTTTGAAAGCAACAGCTTGATGTAATTGTCAATACTAGAGAACTCGATTACGTGCGCATTAGTTACATCTAAATCAAATGAAAATAGTAGTTAATACCTCTTCTTTTTACAATGTTGTCTGTGTGAAATGCAGAAGCTCCAAGATTAACTTCATAAAATGAAGTCATATGCAAAACAGTGCACATGAAGATATTGCATCTGATCATACTGCTATTATATCTTTCAAGAAAAATCAGCATTCTCATCTATTGTTAGACTTTAATTGTTTTCTTTAAATTTGCTTTTGATAAATCAGCTTAATAAAGGACTAGAGTCATCCATCATATCCAAAATAAAAAAACAAGCAGCAAGTTCCAATCTTTATTTTGTTACACTATTAAAGGTCAACCGTCTTCACAAACCAACGCAAAGTTGGAAATCCTCCTTCAATTGGTTAATCGTCTACAACAAAATCAATGCAGATAAGCGATCCTATATCTCAAGCGCTAGTATGATAAGACTTGATTTAGAATAGAATTTCACAAGAATCCATTTTAGGGAAAACTTGCGTCATAAAGTCGGACTAAATAAGATTTCGCAAGAGATCAATTCAGTTTGCAAGTGATATTGTTGTCTCCGAGTTACATTTCCTGACAGTATGTTTTGAGCCTAATCGAATTGAGTATTATCTTACTCAAATATAACTCATTTATTATCGAGTTGCGCTTCGAGTTTTATCATCAAATACTTTGAGTTTCATGACCATAATCATGATTGAACTTTCTAAATCTAGAATTATATTTAAGTAATTATTATTTTCTATATAAAGTAAATTATTTAAACATAAATGTATCATATTTGAATTCATATTTTCCTATAATTTACAAAGTTAATCATGTACTAATTACTAATTAATAATTTCATATTTCATACTATTTATTGTTAATGAGCTTGCTCACAAGCTCAAGAATCGAACATTGTCAAGATCAAGTTCGTCTTGTTTAGTTAACGAGCTTCGAAAAATGAGCTCAAAAGAGGTTTTATTGAATCGAGGTCCGAGTAGTTACACCCTTAAGTATGTTCATACAATAACCGACCAATAAAATTTCAATCTCCCATCTAGCTCATTATTAGAAGATAAATCAACATACAGAATCTAGAGTATGGAAAGTAATTTAAGCTGAAACACTGCAAACATCAGAAAAAGGAGAAAACGTTGCCTGGTAAATAGAATGAATAAAGCTAACCTCAGCAAGCCCTTCGCGTAAACCATGCCGAAGATGACGATGATGTCTAGATCCAGAAACATCGGAACGAATACGAGCAATTCCGATAGAAGGGTCAGATTCGAGGAAAGGGTTATCTTCAGGAGTAACCATTCTCCTCGCATTGTATGAACGCTGACAATCAACACCAGAAAATCAAGGCCATTGCATATCATTAGTTGTAATGAAACAAGATCGAACACAAAATGTTAGAACAAAGCATTCTAAATAAAATGATTACATACTTCATAGAGTTAGCAAGTAAAATAGCCCCCAAAATCAGAATTATCCATCACAAACACGCAAACCAAATAAACAAGGTGAATCCCTCGATTGCATGATAAACTATTCCAAAAAATTTCAATTATATCACAAACTATGTGGAGTTCGTTCAACTGGTGACGAAAGCTGATTGACACCATCGGATTATTCAATTTTAGATTTTAGTTGGTAGCCGCACTAAAATTGATGACATGAAAGTCCGACAGTCTAATTTGTCATCTAACCGAGCATTTCAAAATAGTATATCAACAATTGAGAGTTTGGCCCAAAAAAAGGAGAAACGAACAATAAAAAATGCACATTGAAAGGGAATGAGAAATTGCAAAATTTCTGATATAATAACAGAATTACAATTTCCATACTAAGCAAAAAGAAACATCAGAAATCAGCACAATATCAGAATCAATTAAATCTCTCTCTGTAGGAAGGGCAAAATAGGAATTTCCGTTACCTCCCTTGGAGCAAGGGCATTGATGCTTTCAATAATATCAACTTTCCCTCTCGAAGGTCTCCTCGAAACGACGCAATCAACGGAGGCGGCGTCGGTGCTCAGGCCAATTCCGGCGCCGCACCAAACATCCGGCGCACCCACGCAGCTCGACGACAGCGCCAGAGACAGCGACGAAGGCGGCGGCGGCGGCGCGTTGGGGACGGCGGAGTTTCCATTAATTGGAAGCTGGTCGTTGCCAGTTTTCTTGGTCTTCAGCCTCTTCTTCTTC
This sequence comes from Ocimum tenuiflorum, assembly GCA_001278415.1. Taxonomy (NCBI): domain Eukaryota; kingdom Viridiplantae; phylum Streptophyta; class Magnoliopsida; order Lamiales; family Lamiaceae; genus Ocimum; species Ocimum tenuiflorum. The sequence continues at coordinate 20,639 of AYJT01073477.1, forward strand.
ACTTTCTTGGCCTCCCAATTGGCGGAAGTTCTGATAACCGC
>AYJT01073537.1:0-16333 GCA_001278415.1 Ocimum tenuiflorum
AAGTTGAGTGACAGAGACGGTGGCTCTATGGTTGCCGCCGTCAGCTTTTTTAGGTTGAGATTGGCCATCTTGGAGGATGGAGGAACTGGTGAAATGGGAATTGGCCTTATGGGGTTGAGCGAGTTGCTGAGCTGATTGACTTGGCCAAGTGGGGGAATTTCCAGGGGAATTTCAGCTGTGATTGGAACATCTAGAGGTGTGATTGCCATAGGAGAATTTGTGATTTGAAATTTCTTGTTTTTGCTCAGTTTGGTTTGATTTTGTGTTGCTTGTGGCTGAGATATATTTCGTAGATACATTTGGTCGTCAGCTTCAGAGCCAAATACCTGTTCAAAACAAAAGAAATTAATCAGGATTGAGAAGACAGAAAAGCCAAATAGCAAATGCGTTTAAAGCCACCAAGAAAAGTAATTGCAAGTGACCAGAAATCACAGGTTGCTAACTGCACTTGAGCCTTGAATTTCCATGGCCAATAATGTCAAAAGCGAGGAAGATGCTATGCAATTACAGAATTACTCATCATAAGAAAACAATACGAGCAGAGATCAAATTGTTCTATATATTAAGTTTCTATAGTATATAAAATAAACAGATAAAAAGAATTGCAGAGAGATATTACTGCATCATTTGTAATGTCAAAGAGACTGGATCTCCGGCGCCGCCTGCTGTGGTTGTTCCGGTGGAGGAAGTATTTCTGGGCATGGCTTGCAACTTGAGTTGGTGTTCTTGTTTTCACGTGGTTTCTGGAGATTCCTCTCCAATCTCCTTTCCCAACTTTTCGTAGCCCCAATAAAAACAGCCGGTGCTCCTCTTCGCTCCACGGAACCCCTATGTTTGACAACAAATTCGACACTCAATCAATCACATTCAACTCAGCAAGCAAATTAAAAATATCGTAGTTTCCACGCCAAATTCTCATTCCAATGCACATAGATTTTACGCCCGATCAGATCAAACTATACGGTATACCTCTTTTCCGCCCGCGACTCCTGCCGGAGGCGTGAACGACGTCGTCTGAAACGTAGCCGGCGGCAACATCATTATTCGAATCTTGCGGTAGTTGATCGTACTGAGCCAAGTTGTTCAGGCTAAAGCTCTTTCTGAACGATCCTTCCGTCAAAACTCTGACTCCGAATAGCATGAATCCTTTACCGCCATCGCCGCCGCTAACCTCTGATCCTGTTAGCGAGCACTGACCGTCGTCGACGGCGGAGCTCGCCGAGCGCATAGCCGCCATCTCCGCCAAAGAATTGAAGCCTAATTCCGCCTTCGTACACGAGGAGGCTCGGAGAATGAAGGGTGAGTAGAAATGGAGGACCTTACGTTAGTTTACGTAGGAATGAGGGTTTTAATCAGCCACTAGCATTTTGGTGCGTTGTAATTAGCAGGGTAAATATTCTACTGCTGCATCGGTGCATTTTGATTTCATTGCGCCATCACCATGTATTGTCTTGGGAATCAAACCGATGCCCATCCACATACATTGTACATGCCAGCGTATTATATTATTACATGTAACTACTTTTACCCCCGCATATTCTACATATATTAATTTTTTTAGTAGAACTATCGTATTAGACTGCTTAAATAATTTAAACACGTTAAGTAAAATCTTCAAAGGATTTAGAACTATGGATCATAACATAATTATTATACTCACTCTAATTTCACTTGGTGGGGGAGTTGCTTTTACCTATTATCAGTCTAATTAGTTCGGATAAGCTCTTGTTTCCACGTGTAATTACTTATATAACTTATCCTCGTTTTGCTCGACAACTAGTGTTTCTCAGGATTAAAATATTTCAACCTTAAATTAATTTGTGATTTAGTTTACTCAGGCCAAACCACCATTTTCAAATTAAATTGGCATCACTATGGTCTAAATTGACAACAATTTGCACAAAAAAATCCCTGAGAGTTGATTGAGTCACACATTTAAATACATGTGAGCCGATTGACTTATATGTTGTGTTCGATTCTTCATCTCCGAGTTGAATGGCATATGCCTTCTTGGCTTCTTTGGGTAAAGTTGATTGAGTCACAGATTTTAATACATGTAAGCCGGTTGACTTACATATTGTGTTCGAATCTTCATCTCCAAATTGTATGTCTTCTTCGGGTAAATTGGTTGTTTCAAACATAAATCACATGTTTTCTCTATAAATTTGTCAACTCTCTGTTGGTAAATATGCAGTCTACTTTTTTTTTTTTTCATTTTTTCACTTTTATTCTTTTGAGTTGGGGATGGAGAATTGGGATTTAAACCATAAACTTCTCTCATTTGGTGGGTCTTTATACATAGATCTCCACCACTTGAGCGTCCTCGAAGTGATTGTTTTCACTTTTCTTTGTTCTTTATTTTCATCCAAATCGCCATATTTCCAATCAAACAATCAAGCATTTTTACTCCAAATTGCAATAAACAAGGGATACATTGTAAGGCTTCAAATCATCTATTCTCCAATGGTACTCCACTTCCTATTCCATAATTCAATATATTAATTTTTTAAGAGATATTATAAAAATAAAAATTAGTTATGATATAATACACTCTAATTAGTATTTATAAACAAAAATCTGAATTTTAAAAACTTACAAAATATAACTATAAATTAATCAACTTCAATAATGAATATGAAGTAAAAATTAAATACTAAAATTATAATATACCTTAATTTGGTGGAGTAAAATTTTAGTTGAACTTCTAAAATTATCCTAAGTTATAAGAAATTATTATTTTACAAAAAAATTAATAAAAATTATAAAATTTTAAAAGTGGAATAGAGAGTGGAACACCATTAGGGAGTAGAGGATCTCAAGCTATGTTGTAATAATTTGCACAATTTTTTTCCAAAAATATAATTTAACTTGTCATAAAAAATATATTACAGCTATTGTGCGTTGATTAACAAACCACAAAATCTGGGTGTATATTCCAATCAGAAACGCTAATTATCAATTTATCATGTAAAATTGTTAGATACATATTGTATATGGCATCCCTGATCACATCCTATTTTATAGAATTTCAACTGTATTTATTTATTTCCATCTCAGTTCTATTACCATCAGTTAATTAATAATCAAATTGTTAATGTTGGGGCCAATTCAATGGCCCAATAATTTGGAAGGAAAGAGGAAGAATCTGGGGGTTTGGGGCCCAGGTGAATCTTGGAGTTTGGGAATAAAATTGGATACCTCGTAAAAATAGAGCACGTGGAGCAATGGAGGTACTATCGAGCTGAATGAAAATCCAGCTGGAAGCCTTTGGGTTCAAGTCGCAAAAGACAACTCTATCATCTCAGATAGCAAGTGATTAAGCTTATAATGACAGAGGGGGAGAAGAGGAATGCGATATCCGTAATTGAGATTCTACAAGAATTTTGAATTATAGATTAGATAGGGAAATATGTATAGAGAGCGTCATGTTTTATAACGAAAATACATATTTATATATACTAACATTTTCTACTATTAGTTATTCAATTATCAGATCCATTTCCAATTTAACCAATATATTAAATCTTAGTTCATATTCATAGATTTCCTTATTATATTAGTTAAGTTACCCATCGATACAAAATTATAAATATCGTATTAGTTGCAAAAAGAACACAAATTTGAATCTTAACACTTCAAAAACCGAGTGGATCACACATAATAATATTTAAGATGATAAAGATGGTCACAATTTATTCAATGTACACACATCAAATAATAATTGTGTGTTATCCTCGTCCTGAAAAAATTAGAAGTCAAAATTAATTTACTCTAACATGAGCATAATAAACCCTAAATAGCACAATGAATACCTTCTGAATCTTGTGACAGATTTGATTGTAATAAAAATAAAATCATTATTGGATATTTTAAAACATGTTATTCACAATTAATGATGTTTTTATTTTTCCGTCACAAGATAAAAATTGTTGCCTAAAATCGCCATTGATATTAGAATAGCAGATCACGCCTCTTGACACCGCCTACAAATCTCAAAGGCCTCTTCTCCCCCTCTGCATATGTACAAACGAACGGCACTGCATCTCTCTCTGTCTCTCAAACACACACACACACACACAATAAAGCTCGTCTCTTTCTATTCTTTATCTCGCTTTCCTGGAGGGACAAATAAACACTTCGAAATATTTCTAATCAATAAACCACATATTTGTATATACAGATATAGACGTGTATGTATGATGCATACGTGCAAATTGTGCATACTCACGCTGCACACATTGTTCCGCACGAAGCTGGGATGAACTGTCTTCTGCTTCATTCATCGGAAGAGCCCGAAGGATCTCCTTCTGTATGAATTTCGAACTTTTGCAATGTTGCTTTGTTGGATTGTTGCCTTTCGTATAATTCAAGTAATGCGTGTTCAGCCTTTTGACGATTTTGGTTTACTTTGCAGGAATTTTTTTCACGTCAAGATATTTAGGCGGTGATCTCCTTAGAGGAATGGATTGAGGTGAATTTATCCACGTTAATCACTGAATGGCGGTGCTTGTTGGATCCAATTTATCCATGTTTCTCATGTAATTAAGTTTATCGTGTTGGTGATTGATTACCTGCAGGTCCGTTGGATCACAAATTCTTCCCAATCAGAGTAAATAATGCGCGATTTTTTGAAGTTTTGACGATGGGAAAACTACAATAATTAGCGGATTAGAATGAAGAAGTACAGAGATGATGTCTTCGTGAGTTCTCAAACTAAGCGGCCCGTCATTTCTCCTCGTCTCGAACAGTATGTTTTCTTTTTTAGTGCTGTTTATTTGGATTTTGATACTCGTTGTATTATGGCACCAAATGGTGGTTTTTGCCGTGATAATGCTTGTTGCAAAGTACTTATCTTTATAGACCATAACAAAGTGCTTATCTTGATGCGGTTATCATGCATTAGTATTGTTTAGAATTGATCATCATTGAGTTGCTCTGCTTTCATATTGTACGAAAATCAAGCCCCCTTTGGTTTGATTGAGTAAACAGTTTATTTCCTGAGGTTGTTTTTGTTGTTTTCAATCATCAACCATTGGAAATAACACGAACCAGGTTGTTAGGTTTTTTTTTCTTCTTTTGTGGATGATTGTCTTGTTATCATGATCATCATTTGTAAAGAACAATATAGAAAATAAAATATACATATATACATATATGTATATATATATATATATATATAGTAATTCTGATTAACCTCAACTGATGGACACATAACTTTGTGGTGCCAGTCTCACACTTTGACATATTTGTCCAGTGTATTTTAGTAAAAGGACTTATTATATATGCAGACCACATAACCTCCAATATAATGAAGGACCAATAAATATGATTTTGTTGACTTAATTATTGGGAATTAGAGTTGTTTGGACAATCAATGCTTTACAGTATTCCTTGAAGATGAATGCTTTTGCATATTTATATGCCTTTCCTGAAGTAAGTTTTGCGTTGTGGGGTGATGAAGATTGCCTTCTTCTCCAGTACTGGGGTCCTATTACTAATTTCGAATTTGTATACTTTTGGGTGATCAAGGTCTGGGCAAATACAGATGTCAACTGCAAACAGCACCCAAAGGCTAACAACAACTGATGCGTTGTCATATCTAAAAAATGTGAAGGAGATTTTTCAAGACAGAAGGGATAAATATGAAGATTTTCTTGATGTCATGAAAGATTTTAAATCACAAAGGTAGAAATCTGTACTTTCCCCTATTTTTCTTGCAGTAGTGACATTTTCTTATTTTAACTTTCATCATTCTGTTTGTGTGACTATTTCTAGAATTGATACAACTGGGGTTATATTGAGAGTGAAGGAGTTATTTAAAGGTAACCGAGACCTAATTTTAGGTTTCAATACATTTTTGCCCAAGGGATATGAAATCACTCTCCCACTGGAGGACGAACCATTTCTAAAGAAGAAGCCTGTAGAATTTGATGAAGCAATCTGTTTTGTAAACAAAATAAAGGTGCAACAGCTAAAGCATAATTACCCTACAGTTTTTAGTTCTTCTCATATCTATTAGCCTTTGTAAACTGAATCACTTGAAAACTAATTGCAGACTAGATTCCAAGGTGATGATCATGTGTACAAAGCTTTCCTTGCCATTTTAAATATGTACAGAAAGGAAAATAAATCTATAACAGAAGTTTATCAAGAGGTATTCTAATATTATTCATACTCTCTGTCAGCACTTAAGACTGAATGGAGTTTAAAGGCTGTGATTGGTTCATGCTCTTTTTGTAGGTTGCAGTTCTTTTACAGGACCATGCTGACCTACTTGTTGAGTTCACTCATTTCTTACCTGAAACGTCAGGTGCTGCCTCCGTCCAGTATGCACAGTTTGGTAGGAATCACATCCTGCACGGAGATGATAGAGGCTCTCCATTGACCATGACAAGGTCCGCTCATGTTGATAAGGTAGTTTGTCTTCAGTGAAAATGTGATTATTGCTCTTAATTGTGTTTTTTGACTTTTCTGCGTATTTGTTTCAGAAGCCTGCAGTTTACAATGGACATGTCAATCACCATGACTCGGAGCAAGATAAAGAAAAGAAGGGAGAAGACACAGAAAAAAATGAGTGGGATCATGATGATAGCTTAGGCTTCAAAAGTAAATTTGTGCGCCAAGATGATTGTGCCATTAATCAGTTTCATCGAGGTAGGAAAGATGGTGAGAGCATGCAAACTCAGAGTCTACTTTATGATGATTAATGTCACTTAGGTAGTCATATGTCTACTATTAAATGGTTATAACAAGCTTTTTCATGCCTTGAGATTCATTTTATCATAACCATCTTTGATCAAACTTTCTATGCCTTTGTTCTGATTAGTTCTTGCGTTATGAAATAGATATATCAGGTTTATACTAATTCCCATTAGAATACTTAGATAATGTACCATAACTAATGAGTTGAATATAAGAAATGGACATTCTATTTTGTAAATCATTTTCAGAATAATATATATCTTTAGGACTAGGTTTAGTGGGTAGCTCCTTCTGAAATATTGAAAGAAAAGCTCATTTTTTGCATGAATTATTTTGCTTAGGGATGCAAGAAATTGAGTCAGATTTCCGTGAGAAAGTGAAGGATCGATTACAAGATCCTATCATTGACGGGAAATTTTCAGACTGCATTCGTTCGTTTAAAAGCAAGTTTGTCACTGCAGATCAATTCCGAAAACTGGTGATCTTTTTCTCCTATGGCTTCCTTCCCTTGGCTCCCCCAAGAATATTGCCATATTGACTTTTAATTTACTGTTGCTGCTTGTGAACTATCCCCATGCGCTTTATAGTCTTCTTTTAAACTATAGGCTCTGTGATTCAGTAATTTTTTATACAATAATAAGAAATACACTGTATAAAAAAGGACATGCTCTTGACTTTTTTCATTCATGTTCTCAAAAAAAAAAAAACTTTTAATTCGTTATTGCCTTTTGTGAACTATGTCGATGCACTTTTGTTTGCTTCTTTTGAGCTATAATCTCTGGATTTTATAAATTGTTTGTGCTTCTAGTTGAGGATCTTGCCCCAGATCAAATTTATAGCTTCGGAAGTAATCTGGATGAATCTCACCCCTCAAAAATGCAAAGAGAATTAATTCAGCTCCCCACCTGATAATATAGAAATCATTTTTATCCTGGCTTCTAAGCCATGAGATTACTAAGTATTAAATTATATAATGTTGTTAAGTGTATTAGATTGAGATCCCCAGCTTAACCCAAAACCATGTTCAATGATCAAGGATCACATATATGCCCATCCACACTTTCATATGGATCCTATGTGGGACATCATAGCAATCCATACTCTTTTAAACCAGCACGTCTGGCACGCTATGGGTGGCAATTGATTCCAAAACCCACATTCAAGTGGCAACACTTCTCTTAAGCCTACATCCGGGTGGCAACCTCCGGGTCCACGCAATGGATAGCCTCTTTCTGTGGCATGTTTGGTAGCCGGCACACTACGGGTGGCAATCCATACTAAGGCCCATAGGTAGCCCCTTTCTGTGACATTCTGGGTGATTATGTTATAGTAGGAAACATTGAAAACATGCTATAAAACAATAATTTAACCCCACTTTCTCAATTAAATACGAAAAAAAGTCTAAACAAGCACTCTCATATTTGCAGAATGGTTTTATTGATTTGGGGTATCCTGCAATACAAAAACTAATATTGTATTCTCCTTATGTGGGCGAGGGCTAGGACTTAGGGATATATCTGAAGGCATATGAATATGAAAAAAAGGAGAATTATCAATCCAGGACATGAAGATGCTTTCTGTATTGATCCACGACCCAAGAGATGATTTCTTAATTGAAGACATGAAAGATCCCGAATTCTCAATCAAGAACCTTCATGCTTATGATGTTAACTGGTCATCCAAGTCCACCTACAACTAACAGGAATGTTACATAATCACACCATCTAATTCACATGATAGTTGGAATCCACTATTGAAACATACAATAATTGACATGGCAGTCAATGTGAATTCATTATTTTTGTTGGGTGGCCTCATAATGCCTTTAAGTTTAGAGGTCGTGGATTGGAAATATTGGGATCTTTCGGGTCCTAGATTGAGAGTTTTGGGATCTTTCAACTTTTGGATCGACAACTGAACCACCTTTTAGGTTCTTAATTGATGATTTTCCAAAAAAAGGGGGAATGATCTCAAGAGCTTACAATAGTATATTTTGTGTTGTGTTGCATTATTGGTAAGTCTACAATAAAATTGTTCAGTTCTCTAGTTTTCTAACCGAAAATGACTAGATTCATTTTGCTATGTTATTTATATGACATCCTGGTTCGACTAATCTAGATGGGGATTTTATCATGTCAGGTAACTGCCTTGCTTGGAACACATAAAGATGTTTCTGAAGCATGTGAAGATTTTTTAACTTACGCCGAGAGAAGTGGTACATAATTATTATAGTATCTTGCCAAAATTTCTTTTAATTTCTCTTGTTGTTATTTGCGGCCAAATAGCGAAGTTATGTGTTGCTCACCCTCAAAGCATTTTCCATCTGGAGATTTTGATCTCCATCTTTTTGGTTAAAATGTACTAAACATCATTATAGTTTAGCTTTGTTGAAATGTATTTCTTATCAAATTGGATAAAAGTTTTTCTAGTATATATTATGTTTAAACGCCTCAAGAATAATACGCAAAATTTTAATCAGTTTTTCTCGTTTCAGGAAGCTTGCGGAACAATAAACTAGTCTTTAGATCTTTAAAGGTAGATAGAGATTTTGATGATCATGACCAAGAAGATGGAGAGAAAAATAAAGAGCCTGATATCAGAGAGAGGGATAGACTCGATCGAGGTCTTGCCTCAAACACTCGAGATATCATAGGTCAGAGGATGCCTTCATATGCAAGTAAAGAGAAGTTTATGTTGAAATCCATTCAAGATCTTGATCTTTCTAACTCTGACCGCTGCTCTCCAAGCTATAGACTTCTTCCAGAAAATGTAGGTTTTACGTATTTACTTCACATAACTGAATATCTAGATATTTTACTTATCCATTTACATTCCCATAAGGCAGTACCCAATTCCATCAGCAAGCTGTAGAACAGAGATTGGTTCTAAAGTGCTGAATGATCACTGGGTGTCCGTTACTTCAGGAAGTGAGGATTACTCGTTCAAACACATGCGAAAAAACCAGTATGAAGAAAGTTTGTTCCGGTGTGAAGATGATAGGTAAAAAAATTGGAACTCCTTTGTTCTGGTGTTTGTCTTTTGGGTTCACTACTTGTTAAGCGTACTTACATCTATCTTATGTGTGATGTTTCCGCCTTCTCTGGTATTATTCAATCATTTAGGGCTCAAATATATTTTTGTTTTATTGTATTTTCCACATGGAATATCTATAGACAGTTGAGGGCTATTTGGAGCTCCTTTGTCCTTTCCAGTTTCTTCAGGATGGAGATTAGTGGATGTTTTATGGTGTATCAAATTGACATTTGGCGATCTTATTATATTCCAGGTTTGAACTTGACATGTTGTTGGAATCAGTAAATGCAACGACCAAACGGGTTGAGGAACTCTTAGATATTATGAATGCTCACACGTATAAAATAGAAAGTTCATTTTCTATTGACCATCATTTGTCAGGTATATTATGTCTTTAATGATTCCGTCAAAATATATATACTGCAGTGTAATATTTTACGCCCTTACTCTTGCTTTTCTTTCCCTGTTCCAGCACTTCACCTACGGTGCATAGAACGTTTATATGGTGACCACGGGCTTGATGTAATGGATGTACTAAGGAAAAATGCCCCACTTGCCCTGCCAGTTATTTTAACCCGGTTGAAGCAAAAACAGGAAGAATGGGCCAGGTGCCGTGCTGATTTTAACAAAGTCTGGGCTGAAATTTATGCTAAGAATTACCATAAGTCACTTGATCATAGGAGCTTCTACTTTAAGCAGCAGGATACAAAGAACTTGAGTGCCAAAGGTACTAGTCTAATTTAACTTTGTTCTGTTTTCATGATCATAGGAGCTTCTACTTTAAGCAGCAGGATACAAGTAACTTTAAATGATCCCATCCGTAAAGATTGTCATTCCAGTGTGATTCTGTCCATGTATTTGCCTAAAAAATACCATTTGTGTTTTGTAGAGGAACAAATGAACATTCTCTTTTTTCTAGAGAAGTAACATGTGCTGCTTTGATTCCGCATCTTTTTTTTTCCAGGGGCGTTCTGTGTATTTCTCATGTATATTAGTTTGTATGTTTGTTTCATCATTTGCAAACTTATTCTAGCCCATCCTTTTGATAGGTTGTCCTTGTGGTAGCATGAATTTTAGGGTTTATTATTGGTAATTATTTTGTAACGAGTTCATTGATATGGCCCCACATATGGATTTCTTTCAAAATTTACATGTGAATGACTTCTTACACCATCATGGCTTCCTACAAAAACATGCCTGTTACTAATTTGGATAATACAATATGGTTGATTTAGTTTTGTAGGAATGTACATTGATTCAATGTAGATAATGTATTCTAGAAAAAAAACAATCTAACGTGTTCTCTGTAAATCTGTTGTAACTTGTGAGACATGGTCCATGAAACTTAAATAGAAACTTTTGTCAAGTTTGTGATTGTAACATCTTGTATTAGGTGCCAGCATCTTATGCAGGTTATCTTTAGTGCATGCCTTTCCCATAAAAGTCCTTTCTGAGCACTACTTGCTTCAAAATTTCTGTATTTTCACGAGAACTTGATTTTTTTGTGCTAGGATATGTATAATACCAGTACTTCTCTGGCTAACTTTGCAATTTTTATTTGTGTCATGTCCTGTTTGGGTTTTATTTGCAAATGGAGCCTCTTCTTTGTGACCCATAAATTCAGTAAACACACTTAATAGTTGTCCTTTGTGCTAGCTGGATATTCGTGGTTCATTGTTGGTAAAAGTCTTGGCCTATGTAAAGTTCATTTGGTCTTTTGGTGTGGTTTTGCACACAATGATAGTCCCAACTGCACATATTTCTCATTATTTTCCTCTTTTGTACAGCATTTATTATTTTCACCTTTTTCTGCATGCCGTTACACTATATTCTTTTGTCGTCTTTGTAGTGATTGTCATTTAAGTTTCTCTGTTGGCCTTCGTTTTCATCGCCTTCTTCTCCACCATCACCCCATTTTTCTTCTTATCCCAACTCTTTTGCCTGGTTTCACTTCTCTTTTCCTTTATATAAATACCGGAAATGCAAGATTCAATTGGCTTCTCAGAATCAGGTATCAGCAGTATTTAGTTTCTTCCATCAATTTCTATATTGGATTACTGTAAGTTTGCAGGCCTCAGTGCAGCAGAAGTATTCAATTCAACCCTGTTACTGAGTTCTACTAATCATGAAAAAAGAAAATAAAAAAAAAATAAATAAATATTGTGCTCCTAAGGTATTCAATTCAACCCTGTTACTGAGTTCTACTAATCATGAAAAAAGAAAATAAAAAATAAATAAATAAATATTGTGCTCCCTTAGGAGCTGTTTCTTCAGTTCTTTTTTCAAATTTAAAATGGAGTTATTGGTCTGTGCTATTTTGAGGTTTATACTGTAACTTGGTTGTTTGTGATGTTAAAGTTTCTTTTGACGATTGCTCATACATTATGTGCAGTTTGGGGATTTTATTGAGTGATGATTTTTATCAGAATTTAAATGTATTGTGGAATGAAAGGAAAAGGGGTCCGCACGTTGCATAAATGATACCTGTTGACCTTCCTTTGTGGAATTGATGTCATGCTAGGTAGTAGGTAGATAGAATTAAATTGATATTTAGAATTCACTTGTCATATATACTTCTTAAAACTTTATTTACTAAATGGATGGTTTTAAATATATGTCAAATCTATATTAATTGATCCTTATAAACTTAAAATGTTGATTTTTTTTCTGCATACAAATGAAGAGTTCTATTATTTTTTTGGGTTTCAGATTTCTGCATCTAAGTGATTTCAGTATCATTCATGGGAAAGTATCAACATGTGGAAACTTAGAAAATCATTTAAATATCACTGGCAAAATTATTAGTTTTCCTCTGGTAACTGCATTTCTCTTTCGATACATGCTTATGTGTTTTAGGCTAACTTGATGCTTTGGTTATTTATATAAGTGCAGTTAAATGTATTCTTGTTTGCTTGATACTAAGTAATGCATTTATGTTATTCTTATATCTTTTAATAATATCTACATTTTCCTATGGGAGGTAGTTGTTAAGCCCATCATGAATTTTCTTTTACTATAGATCCAGATTATTTTAGCTGCCAATATGAGCTGTAACATCAGTTATAGAGCTAATTCCTTCCGGATTATCTTCAATTACAGCATGAATAATTGAATTAGCCACTTTTTGCTCTAAATAGTTGGATCATGTCTCTCATAGTTCATGGGAAATAAATAGTTTTTTCTCTGACCATTATTTTGTTTATGATTTGTTCTATTTAGCCTTGTTAGCTGAGATCAGAGAGCTGAGTGAAAAGAACCAGAATGAAGACGAAATGGTCCTCTCTGTTTCTGCTAGGTATACACAGCCTACTCAACCTCATTTGGAGTTTGAGTATCCTGATCTGAACATCCAAGAAGATATGTATCAGCTCATGAAATATTCATGTGGAGAAGTTTGTACACCTGAACAACGCGACAAATTAATGAAAATTTGGACAACATTCCTTGAGCCATTGCTTGGTAGTCCTTCCTGGGCTCCCAGTGTAGGAGAGAAACAATGTGTAGTTGACACTAACAACCATAATATGAAAAATGCGAAACATATTGGTCATGCTGATGAGGTTTCAAACTGCAAATCAGCAGACATGTCCAAATGTGGAGACGAGCATGTTCCACAGCAAGATTCCTTACCCAAAAGAGCACGAATGGCTCGTGGTAATAATGGGAATGTTAATGATGGCTCTCCTGGTGCAGATAGTGCTGCCATTAAGTGCGATATATTATGTAATGCATCTTCAACTGCTTTAGGAGAAAAGAACATTAGTAATGAAAGTACTTCAGCCACATGGAAGGGTAATTTATTTAACATTTATTTATTGCCATTTTTATAACCCCCCACCCCACCCGGTTTTACCATCTGAATTGAAGATAATTTTTCGTTTTGAATTATTTCTCCTTCATCAGCAGCCGACCTTGCAAATGAAGATTGTGGGATGGAGATGATGCCTAATCAAGAATTCCAGGTATGGTGGACTGTGTGTGTAATATTATCTTGTATGAAGTTAATTGTCTAAATTCCATAAAAAAAGAAGTTAATTATCTGCATGAGTTCTGCACCAATTATCGTTTTTCTTTTCTGTAGATTTGAATATATTGGCTTTCTTAGGTTTCTTGAGCTGTAGAAAATTTATGTAGATGGGTATTTAGACCAGGCGTGTGAAGTGCAATAATTGTTGCCTTATTGATGCAACTGATACTTTTTCGTTTTTTACCTACATGAAAGTTATAAATACTTTGAGAATCATTCTCACTTTAATAGTAGGATCTTGTCAAAATAAATTCTGACAAAATAGGAAATACTGAAATTTCATCTCATAAGCTCTGAAGCTATGTGGCTTTTATTGGCTAGTAGCTGCTAAAGAATTAATGGACCCGAAAATAGAAACAAACTTTTGGTTATGCATAATGGGCATTTTAATGCCTCAACTTACAATTGGCAATTGTGGAGAACGTGATCTTTTACTCTCAGAATATGTAGCTTTCAGAGCTCTTTTATTCAGTGTTTCCTATAGATGTCAAATCGTTTGAGCACAATAGGTTATATGTACTGACGTACGAAATTACATGGGTTGGCTTATGAATTGTTGCTATTGAGGAAAATTCGTGTATGCTTTACAATTTCCCAGAATTGAACTAATAAACTTTTTGGGTACCCCCATCCTCGCCATACACTTACCTTTCTTAAAGATAGGTGTCCAGTACTGCTTTGGCAAGTTTTGACATGGTCTTATAAATGATTTATTTTCTTCCCTTATGTATTTTCTAATCCCTGTAGGATGATGACGTCACAAAGGTGACTGCATCTTCAACTGATATGGTGCTGGAAGAGGCCAAGGTTCAAAAACATCATGATGAAAGTGAAACCTGCAGTAAAGGTGAACGAGAAGAGGGAGAATTGTCTCCCAGTAGAAATGTAGAGGAGAACAGCTTTGTAGCTTTCGAAAATTCTAACACCAGAACACAGCTGACTCCGTCTAAAAGTGAGCTAATTGTTGGGGATATTAGAGAAGAGGACATGTGTGTTGAGCAGACTGCAGATGAAACTGAGGCTAATGGGGCTGATGAAGGTGAAGAAACTGCACAGATCTCATCGGATACTGAAAATGTTTCTGAAAATGGTGGTGTTTCAGGAAGTGAGTCTGGTAATGGCGAAGAGTGTTCTGCTGAAGAGCCTGATGATGATGATGGAGATCAAGATGGGAATGATAAAAAAGAAAGTGGAGATGCAGACTGTACCACATCCACTGAGGAAGCGATACCCATTCCTGATTGCCATCTACAGACAGTGAAACCGCTTGTAATAAATGTCCCTAATGCATTAATAGGAAAAGAGAGGAAAGCTCATATCTTTTACGGAAACGATTCATTCTATTTGCTTTTCAGGCTTCATCAGGTAAGGTGTATCTATGGTTGTGCTTACTGCAGAAAAGGCTTCAATTTATGACTGAATCGTTTATAACATCGAATACCCTTAACTAACTCAATGTTCACATTTTACAGATGTTGTATGAACGATTGCAGACTGCCAAGTTGCATTGTTCAACTTCTGAAAATAAGTGGAGGGTTTCTGATGATGCAAATTCAGCAGATTCATATGCTAGGTAGTTTGCCTAGATCTTCTCGGTGCTTTTGTTTTTTCTTTTCCTCTTTGGGATGAGCTCGTATAAATGGTATTAATAGAACTCAAACTCATAACATGGAACAGATTTAAGGATGCTCTACACAGTTTGCTGAATGGCTCCTCTGACAATGCAAAGTTTGAGGATGAGTGTCGGGCTTTAGTCGGGACTCAATCCTACGTTCTTTTCACGTTAGACAAGCTGATACATAAACTTGTCAAACAGGTCATTGCATAAGGGTCTCTAATATCTCCTTTTCTCCATATTCTCTTTAATCGAGTGAAAGGTTCCGACTAGAAAATCTGTCCCTATAATTTCCCACAGTTACAAATTATTGCTACTGAGGAGATGGACAATAGACTCCTCCATCTCTATGCGTATGAAAGATCGAGAAGTCCAGAAAAATTTTCTGAGGCGTTGTACTATGAAAATGCCCGCTTTCTTCTTCTGGAGGATAACGTGTATCGAATAGAATTTGTAGGTTCTTCCTCTCTTTGTTTCCTCATTTGAAATTTAGTGATTTACTGTTCAAAATTCTAACCCAACACATATCATGAACTACTGCAGTTGCCTGGGCCAATGTGCTTGACCATGCAGTTGATGAAAAATGAGCACGATAAACCCGACCCAGTCGCTGTCTCCATGGACCCCTACTTTGCGTCTTATTTGAATGACGAACTTCTTTCAGTTCCTGGAAGAAATGGAAAGTATGGCGTATTCATGAAGAGGTATAATGTGCAAAATGAAGGAGTCAAGTTTCTAAGGCTTTCCATATGTTAATACTGGCCTAATTTTGCAGAAACAAAAAGTTATATTCGAGCGAAGATGAATTTTCTGATACGTGCAAAGCCATGGAAGGACTTTTAATTCGTAATGGTGTGGAAATGAAAGTGAACTGCAACTCGCTGAAGGTGTAACGTTTCTTCTGCTGCTATCACTGCACACACATTTTATTCCTCTTTAACTGATTTTTTTTTTTT